>PVLC010011855.1:0-45374 GCA_004027655.1 Graphiurus murinus
TATCTATATTTTATCACAATAATTAAAAAGTTCAAAAGCTGCACGCTGCCTGCTTTCCTTGAGGTGTTGCTATGAGCCTGTGAAATACAGGTAGAGAGTCTGCTCAGTGTTGGCCTTTAATCCATGTTCACTGCTAATGCTAATTGTTTAAAGAGCTGTGGGACTGCAGTAAAGGAGCCATTTGTTTTGCCCTGAGGGTGCAGAGACTCGGTCCTTCACTCTACTCCTGTTATGCTCACTGGTTTGAATGCCTGCTGGATCTCACTCAGCATCAGGGGTCTGAGAAAGGCATTCCCAGGAGAGGCCACTGCATGAGCCAGCCTTGGAGGCATGAAGAGGCATAGTGGGTCTAGGGAATACTAGAAATTTACTCTTTGCTTTAATCCCAGAGGCAAAATGAGAAATTCACTTAGAAAAGAAACAATGGAAGAGAATCACAGTTATCCCCCTCAAATTATCCAACAGCCTGGTGTCAAAAGAGAGATTATTGACTAACCTAATTAGGCAGCCGAATTGCTTTTTCAGTATAGACCAGGTGAATGTCTCCAAAGCACAAGGAGAAAGGAGCTCATTACCAATTTCACTCCATTTATCCTCTGCTCTCCCTGGCCCTATACCCAGGAGACTTGGTTTTAAAAATCTGTAAGAAAATCTATCGTGGAGATCCAAAGTGGTCAGTACCGTAGCAACCCAATCCCCTATCCAAGGGGACACTAACTTTGAATTAGAAGTTGAGCCCCATCAGCTGAGCTAGGGCCTGAGCCCCCACAATGACTAGTCTCTTGCTTTGGGAGCCAGCCCACACTCCCTCCTAGGAGTGCAGAGGGGGCTGATGTTTTCAGGGAACTCATGTCTCCCGCTGGGCAGTTATTTCTGTGCATGCTGTGTGCCCTCAAATTCCAGAGGACTGGGAAGGACTGGATGTAGTCAGGGGATCTGAGAATCTGTGTTAGAAGAGACCTTACAGTCAATAAGCCCATTGATTCTTAACCTTTCCTTGTTTTAGAGCCAAGGACGCAGATTTGGAGAAGTTGGTTGACTTGTTGAAGGGGTCAAGGATAGCAATGGCAGAGCTGATGCTGGAGCCCAGATCTGCCCAATTCTAGCACCCATTATCTTCCTTGACTATGGCACTAGACATTTAGTACCATTGTGTAGCAACCATGTTTTCCTTTGCTCAATGCATAAAATACACAAGGTCTGAGAAATAATTCTGGCTGTATTCAGAACATGAACCTATTTGTCAATGTAAGAAACTCCCAGAAAAGGAACTGAACCCATAGCCTGTCAGAGGACCTAGAGATCCTTACAAGCCACTCTCAAGCTGCTACAGGTTAGGGGAAAGGCATTTGGAGCTGGAAGAATAGAGGTTTAAAAGTCTAACCATGAGGTTTCTGGAAGATTTCATGGAGGCAGTGCTGTTCCCTAGGCTTTGGAGAGACAAGGTCTGATTAACACTTGAACAGGATCATTCTGGACACTATTGAGAGCAGGCTCTTAACAGGAAAGGTTGAAGCAGGAGACTGTTGCAGTAATCTAGGAGAGAGGCTGTGGAGGTCAGCCAGGGTGAGCCATGGAGGAAGCAAGGGCTACATCTATACTGGAGCTTTTCTCTCTGCTCCGCCCTAGGATCTTGCTAGCATTGAGGATGATCTCAATATTATTAGATTCCAAGACTAAAATGGCTTCCAGGTACTATGGAGGTAGGACTCACATATGATCCTACATTAGCTCAGCTGGTGCGTCCTTTAAAATGCCTCGGCTCTCTCTCTCTCTAGTTCATGGCTTTGATCACGAACCACATCCCCAGCCACTCCTCTTACCATGCTCCATCCTGCTACTTACCATCTTGGTCTCTGACCTCACAGCCTGACTCCCACCCCAGCCTTGCTTTCTCTTCCACATGAGACTCTTGGCGCCGGCTTGTTTTGTTATCATCTCAGCTTCCCTTGAGCCATAATTTGAGCCCTTCTTTCTGCTGGGTCACCTCACTCTGCCTTAGTGAGGTTTGACCTGGGGCCTCCTGGCCATAGCATCACCTCTGCTGGGCTCGCCTGAGAGGCGGGAGCAGTACCTGACAGATGCTAACATTGCCCATCTTGGGAGTTTCTTGTAAAAGGATTTTAAGAAGTTCAGATCAAATGTCCCCACATCCACTCCCCACTGGCAAGCTCTGTTAGCAATACCGATCCAACCTCACTCAGCCTCTGAACTGGGAAAGGAGGAAAAGGAGACAGGGCAATTCAAAGCCATGCTAAATTAAGATGGATTGCATACTTAAGATTCAGTTAAGACCCCGCTGGATGTGCAGAGAGGTGCAGCAAACAAGAATTTTGCTTTTAATTTGAGCCAACATGACTTGCAATTCCAATGTATGTGTAGCATGACAAAATTCCTACCAAAAGTCATTTGCGAGGCATTTTTCCGCCTCAGTGAGCTCAGCTTTGTTGAGAAAGAGTGGTTTCTGAGGCTGTTTGAACTTCAGCTCTCTCAGGATCACTTTGGGAAAGAAAGAATAACCAGTGGTAGGAGAAGAACTTCCTGCCTTCAGGGGCACAGTTCCAATGCAGTGTGTAGAGTGCCAAGATGAATCTGATTGCAATTAGGAGCTGTCACCAGTCCTAGTGGGACCCTGGACCAGTCACTTCTCTCTGAGAATTAGTTTCCCCATCAACTAAATAGGGTCATCAAAATCTCAGGCAACGAGATTGAGTCAGAGCTTTGGAGTTATATCCAGAATCCTGACTCAGCCACATAGAAACTGGGTGAATTTGCACAAATCCTGTCCCTGCTAAGGATCTTGAGCATTTTAAGGATCCTTCAGAGATTGCTCCTCTAATGATCACTGAGCCTCAGTTTCTTCATGTGCAACATAGAAATAAATGCCTCTATCTAAGGTTACAATGAGAATGAAGAGAAAGGACAGTGTTTTCTTTACTATAGGTTAGGACCAGTCACAGAGTTTTCTGTGACTCAGCAGTGTGGCTTAAAATAATTTTGAATATAGCAGAGAGGCACAGAATAGAGGATACAGCATATAGCAAGGTATGAATTTTTTTCAGCTATACTTCTATGTAGCATATGTACCAGATTATCATGTAAACTGTATTTGTTCTGACAGATTTCAATTTTTAAAAGTTAAAACATGGTACCTAACACATAGCTAGACCTTATAAATGTTCATTTCCTTCCTCCAAGGAATCCTCAGCTCAAAAATTTCATGATTCATGCTGTGATAGTTCTGACCAAAAGCAGTCAGCCTGCTGTTTCTAGGGCCCCTCATGGAGAGTGAGTGTATATCTGGGCAGGGGCTATGGTTCCACTGAAAGAAGACAAACTCTGGGATGGTAGGGACTGGCCTGAGGCCCCAGCAATTATATAATGACAAAGCTGGGATGCCTGGTTGTAGAAGCTGGCCATCTCCTCTGGCCTCTCCCAGCTCCCTCCTGTATAGATGGCCATTGGGTGACTAATAATCCCTAGGGTAGCTATATGAGCACCACATGACTTTAGCATACCAAGAGAAATTTGGCTTCTCTAAGCCCCTGGATGGATCCTTACCACAAATTTAATTTCACACTAATTGACCCAGGCAGATGGACCACCACCTAGGTACATATTTCTTCCCTTTGACTTATGGCTGGAGGGGAGCATGTGGTGCAAAGGGTAATGAAGAGCTGGGGGTTCATATGGGTTTGATACATGAGGCATGGCTTGGGGAGAGCAGCAGTGATTACCCATAGGACCAGGCTTAGTGAGAACTCACAAAATACTTCTTTAAGGAAGGGCTTTCAGAGAGGATCAGGCCCTCTCCAAACTCTTTCCAAGTTGACAAGCTCCTTTCTTTGATGGGGGAGCAGCTATGGCAAAGAAGGGAAGTGTTAGGTTAGCAGTCAGAGGGCTGGGATCTGACTCCTGGCTGGGTGACTGCTCAGGAAACAGCAAAGGTTTGCAATGGCTAAAGTCCGGGCAGGGTGGGGGAGGGGTGTTAAGATGACATGGGGCCAGAGAGGAAAGCTGGACTCTGTGAGGGCTGAGGATGATTCTGAATTACTGGTTGGAGTTCAGTCTTTCTTTGGGAGGTGATGAGAAACCACAGAAACACTGTTGTTTTGTTTTAATGTGCTTCTATTGGTGCATTGCAACCAGACATCATATTGAGGTTTATTGTAATAGAAACCTACATGCATGCAATGGTGCATTTCCCTCCAGATCCTGCCCTGCTCTTTCCTCCTCCCGGTTCATAATATTGAAATTGGTATTGTCAGCTTTACAAATATACATAGGATTGTTTGAACTGTTTCATTCATCAAGTCTCCCTTTTTTACCCTCCCTATCTCCCTCTTCAAATCCCCTCTCACTATTCTGATGTCTCTCCTCATTTTTCCTAAGTCCCTTTTGTTTCCCAAAACAAATCCTCACATTATAGTCAGTTGATTTTTGACAAAGGTGTCAAAAACATACACCGGAGGAAATATAGCCTTTTCAATAAATGGTACTAGGAAAACTGGCTATCCATATATAGAAGAATGGAATTAGACCCCAATCTCTCACCTTGCACAAGGTCAACTCAAGATAGATAGAAGATCCAGAAATCAGACCAGAGACTGCAATTATTAGAAGAGGGCATAGGACCAACTTTCCAACATATAGGCTCTGGTAGAGACTTCCTCAATATGACCCCCAAAGCTCAGGAAATTAAAACAGGAATCAATAAATGGGATGGCATAAAATTAAAAAGCTTCTGCACAGCAAAAGAAATGACCAAGAGTCTAAAGAGAAAGGCTACAGAGTTAGAGAAAATCTTTTCCAGTTATTCCTGTAGGGGACTAATATCCCGAATATACAAAGAACTTAAAAAAATAACTTAGCACAGAAACATTTTAAGGAGAAATAGAGTAAAGGAGGCTAATACCTTCCCTGCTTTAGGGGAGGACAGACATCTAGAAGGATCTTACTCATGAGAAGGGCAGAATTGCCTTGAGCTTTGAACTTCAGGCAGTTCAACAGAGGAAGGCTATGGGTCTGGCTGGAGCCTGCATTCAGAGTGCATTTGCCCTGGGCCATTAACCATGAACATAACTCAATATCAATTTCAGATCTGCCTCTGCTAAGGATCCTTAGTGCTTTAAGGATCCTTCAGAGGGTACCCCACTAATTATCAGAGTTTGTTTACAGAGAGTTTGCTTGTGTATATAATTCCTGTCCTCCTGTCTTAATAAACTTGACTTAGTCTGGATTTCCTAGAAAACAGAGCTTGAGGCAGGTGTAAGTGCCGCTGCCTTATTTTGGAGGTACCACCCCAGAGCAGTGAGGGAAAGGGAGAAGAGAAGCACAGAATGGTGACGTGATCTCATGCTGGCCAACACTCCACAAAAAGCTGCAAAGAGACATACCTGGTCTCTGAGCAGGAGTGCCCCCTCAGGAGGTTCCCAAACAAGCTGTCTCCAGAACAGTCAATGGGAGGAAGGCAAGATGAGCAGTCGATGGACCTGAGCAGCTGAACTCAATGGGCCAGAGGAGGATCCACTGACCCCAGTGACAGGTGCATCAATTGGCTAAGGATCCAGCGAATGGCCCAAGAGAATCTGAAAAGGTAGATAAGCTGTGATTAATACCCTGCTAATGGCTTCTTTTTTCCTCCCTCTTTCCTTTGCCAATCCTCTTGCCCCTTTCTCTACTTTTTATTCACAAACTCTGCCTTTCAATAAGTACAAGAATAATGTTTACTATTTATTACACACTTAGAATGAGCCGGTCAGTGTGCACTCATTGTTTCATCTAATTACCATGGACAGCTTGTAAGGCAGGGTTTGTTATTCCCATTTTATAGATGATGAAATTGAGGCCTCAAAAGCTTAAGTAACTTGCCAGCCAGGAATTCACAGAGCTAATTGCCCTCAGGACTGTCCAAATCCAAAGCTCTTACCTTTGGCCACATTGCTGATGGAGACAGGCATTTTAGTGACTGACTGCCAATACTTTTACAAGTTAAAGAGTTGTTGATATACGAGACTAGACTCCTCCACAAAAAGCCAGTGACCCACACTTAAACCCAGGCTTTGGAGCCAGACTGCCTAGGTGCCACTCCAGCCCTTCCACTGGTATGTGGCCAGGTATCACATAAGGCCTGTCTCCTGATCTCCATGCCTCCCTTTCCATATCTGTAAAAAGAGGACAATTCTGGTATCTACCCTACGGGGTAGTTGTAAGGATTAAATGAGTACAGAGAGTTAAAGCACTTAGAATAGTGTCTGGCTCACGGCAAGTGCCATGTAAGTGTACATTGTTGTTATTATTAATTGCACAGCACTTTGTGACTCACAAAGTATATCCATGTTTTGTTTAATATTTGCAGCAACCTGGAGGTAGCTCTCAGTCTCCTCATTGTTTAGAAGTGCTCATAGGTGCTGAGTAGGTGCCTGGTGTGTGCCTGAAATGCCAGGACTTGGGAAGCTAAAACAGGAGGATCACAAGTTTGAAGCCATCTTCGGCAAGTTAGTGAGACCTTGTTTTGTTTTTTGTTGTTGTTGTTGTTTTGTTTTTGTTTTTTGGTTTTTGGTTTTTGTGGTACTGGGGATGGAACCCAGGGGCATTCTACCTCCGAGCTGTACTCCCAGCCCTATTTTTTATTCTTTATTTTGAAACAGGGTCTCACTAAGTTGTGGAGTGCCTCACTAAGCAGCTGAGGCTGGCCACAAACCCGGATCCTCCAGTCTCAACCTCCCAAATGCTGGGATTACAAGCATGCGCCACCATGCCCGGCTGAGACCTTGTTGTTTTTTGTTTTTGTTTTTGTTTTTAAACCTGGGGGTGGAGCTCAGAGGTAGAGTGCCCCTGGGTTCAAGTCACAGTACCACAATTAAAAAAAAAAAAAACGTACTCTGCGATCACACAGCTGGAGTGTGGCAGTGATGGGATTCTACCCCAGTTCTAGCTGACTCCACACCCACACACGGCTGCTCATCACTCCATCTGGCAGCCCCTCAGCTTGGCTCTTACCACCAGAGATGATTCCCAGTACCGGGGCCAAGTGTGAAAAAGCTCCAGCAAGCCTGATTTTCCCCAGGCCAGTTTCTCCCAGCCTGCTCTGTGAGAAAGAGCCTTCTGGAAGACATACTTCCCTTCAAATAGCCAAACCCTTTATGTTCCAAGCACCGAGGAGGAATTTTCTTTCCACCCCCACTCCCCAGCCCAGCTCCTAAATGAGTTTGCTGCACTTAGTTTTGTCGTACCTTAACTACAAAAGAAATTGCTTTCCCGAGTGCACCTCCAAGAAGGAAATAAGTGTGTGGAACGAACCAGGTTCAAAGCGTGGTATAAACAAGGGGAAATTGTTTGCAATTCCAGCTGCTTGTAAAGATGGAAGAGGGAGGAGAGAAGAGCCATCTTGGGTGTGAAGTGGGCTGTGAAAACGCAAAAGTCGGCTCCTCAGGCAGGAACTAAATGGGCTAAGGCAGAAGTTAGCAATTAGAAGCAAAGCACTTCCACGCACCTCTCACTGGGCAGCAAAATGAGAGATACTGCTTATGCCCAAAGGACTGAACCTTCTAGCTGTATCTACCACCTTCCACCATTGACTACTTCAGCACTAGAATTAAGAGTACTGGAAGGTAGATTGTTTTTGGAGAAAATAGGATGTTACTTTTCTCCCAGGTAGATTTAAATAAGTCCAAGAGCCTGCCCAGGCAGCTTTGCCTTTATAATTTTCATTTAAAGAGAGAAAAATAGTTGACAACACCCTTAAATACCTGATATTTCACAAATTACTACATCATCTGCTTTGTCCAGGGCACCTGGGTCCACACCCCTGTTCTACACCCTGATGACAGACCTTAAAAAGTTAGAACCTCTGAGCCAGTCATGGTGGTACATGCCTGTATCCTAGTATGTGGGAGGATGAGACAGGAGGATCACAGGTTCAAAGCCAACCTTAGCAACTTAGTGAGACCCTTAGCAACAGGTTCAACCTAGCAAGATCCTGTTTCAAAATAAAAAAATAAAAATGGCTAGGGGTATAGCTCAAAGGTAGAATTCTCCTGGGTTCAATCCTCAATACCACACACACACACACACACACACACACACACACACACTCAAAGAAAAAACTTAGAGCCTGCATCGGAGTGTGCTTGAGGCTAAGTGGATTGCTAGCACGACTCAGGGGGCCCAGCATACGGTGGGACCCAGCAAAGATTTATACAAAGCAAATCAGCAAAGAGAAATGTACACGGGGCAAAATTTGAAGGAATCCAGGCACAAGCTTCCCAGAGTCCCCTCTTCACAGAGTAACGTGGGATGCACCTGATTCCCACAGCAGTGAATGTGACGACATCCACACAGAGCTAGCTGCCAGGGAAACTCAAGGGAGATCTGGGTCCAAGGTTTTGATTGGGGATGGTCGTATAGGTACCCTCTGTCTACTGTGTTCTCCAGTTCTAGACTCTCAGAAGAAAGTTGATGTTTAACATAAACTTGTTATTTGTACAGTATAGTCACAGTGAGCCATTCTGATCAATTAGGTAGTGGGGAATTGTTTGCCAGCCAAGTTCCCAGACACTAGCATAAGGCCAGCCTTGCAAGTCCACGTCTCTAAGGACAGTCTCAGGCCTGCCATATGAGCTCTTTTCTGCATGCTGCCCAGGGACTTCTCTCCTATTTGACTAGAGAGGACCAAGCAGACCCCTCAACACATATTTCTCAAACAGCTTTGTGGTTCATTCTCTACTCACTGTTCTTCATACAATTACTCTTAGAAAGTGTTTATAAACATTGTCTAGGATAAATTGCCTGACAAAGAAAGCTCGCTAGCCAGGCACAGTGGCATATGCCTGTTATCCCAGTACTTGGAAGGCCAAGATAGAAGAATTGCAGGTTCAAGGCCAGTCTCAGAAATTTAGTGAGACCCTGTTTCAAAATACAAAATAAAATAAAATAGGACTAGGTGTAGCTCAGAGGTGGAACACCCCGGGCTCAATCCCATTACTAAAAAAAAAAAAAAGAAAATGGATCTTACTCAGGGGTGAAAGCAAATGATGTTCCAGTGACTCTCACATGGACAATGCCCCAGGTTTATAATGGTAAGGATGAATTAGGGATAGTAGGAAGGAGCACTGTGAGGCTCAGTGACTGATGCAGGCTATCACATCCCGCAGCATGATGGTATAGCCAGTAACAAAATGAGGAGGCAGAAGCCTGAAGAAGAGCATGTGTGGTCTTGGACTCTCAGTATAAAGCAGATAGCAGGTACCTCACTAGACAACTACCCTGCAGGGCGAGGTGTTGGTTCTGGCAACTACCCTGAGTGCCCAGCAGTCAGAAAACAAAGGAAGATCTAGAACAGGACTGCAGGAAGAGGTCCACCAGAATGGATTTGCCTACCATTTCTAGAACATGGTTGTCAAGAGTGTCACGGCAAGAGTTAGGTTGGAGGTTGTGGGGCCAGATATCTGTTTTAGACAAAGTAGGCTAGAGAAAAAGCTATGTCTAGTGGTCAGATGCAGGAAAACTCCTAGATAACTTGCTACCTAAATCAATCTCTCTGCTGGGGCAAGGTAACACCGAAATCCCTGCTAATGCCATCTAGTTGAACAATAACGGATTTACTGACTCTTTGCAACAAGAAGAATGATCACCACAGAGAGCATTGAGGTTCTTAACTAAGGGTGCTAGAAAACACAGGCAGGATTTGGCCTTGTGTTAGGTGACTTGCGAGTGAGTACAAGGAAGAGAGCTCTGTTCTGGATTGGATACTGCCAGGAAATAGAGGCTATTTCGGGCCTGAGTATCATAAAGACTCTTATGCAAAAACAGGAAGAATGATGGTGAGGTGAAAGTTGTGATTAGAAAAGAGGTGACTGGCACTCATTTTAGGAAGGACAGGGTGATGTTCATTTCATGGTTTGGACAGTGTCCTTAGTTCTGGCTTCAGACATGATTCCAGAGTGGCCTAGTCTTTGTCTTGACCCATTAGTCATAGAGTTGTCTGAAGTTGATGTGAAATTGCTCAAGTTCAATAGGAGAATGCCACAGCCTAGCTGAGGGTGCCACGCAGCTTCTTCCTTCTCGTATCCCAAACCAAAACATGAAAGATAGAACAACAGTACCAGGTAGGACAGCTTGCTTCCAGTGTCCCAAGAACAATAGTGAAACTGACTTATTATAATAATAGGTCTATTAATGGCATTTAATAATAGGTATATTAACAAATTAAGTACTATTAAATAATTACTTATTTAATAATATGTACTCAATAAATAGCTATTAAAGGTCAAACATATAATATACTCTTTAAGCATATAATCTCATTTCATCCTCTTAATAACTCTGTAAGATTGGTATTTCTTTTTTGACAGATAAGGAAATAAGGTCTCAGACAAATTAAGTGCCTCCCCTAAGGCCATATATATCTAATAAACAGTAAAGGCAGAATTCAAGCATAGATAGCTGCCTGACTCTAAAACCTACACTCTTCTCACTGGCCCAGACCTTCTTGACACATAGGCACTTGTGCGCACTGAAAGAGAAAGCTTGCCAAGTTGGTCACTGAGGCTAGTTCAAGGAGCATGACAGCTCTGGGGACAGATCTGAAGGGTGTGCATAGACAGGAAGTTCTCAGGACCACAGGATATCATGGCCCACAGAAGCCTAGGCCCCGGCAGAGTGACGTGGTACCTAGTGGCTGCTGTCTTAGCTCCAGCCAAGTGAGCTGTTCCTGGCATCCCCAGAGAATGAGGGCAGGCTCCATCTAGTTTCCATTCCTGCACAGCTGGCCAATTAATATGAAAAAGAGCTGCCCATTATTGATTAGCTTTGTATTCTACCACGATGATGTCTTAATGAGACTCGATACCTAAAGCTCAAAAGCTGGGGCAAAGCCTTTTAAATAGGAGTGATGGATAACCTCGCCATCCCCTTCAGGGGCTCAGCATCACCTCATTGGGGAGGGAGATTCCAAGACCTTCTTAAGTTTTTGAGACCTTAGAGGCATTGTTTTTCTGTCAGTGGTCCTTTTTGTATTTAACTTGAAATTTTTTCACAGGTCTTTGTTCTGAGCAAGACCATAGTTTACTTATCTAGCTCAGTGTAATCAGGGCCTGGCACATGAGAGTCAATAAACATTAGAATAGGTTCTCACAGATTAGAATAGGTTCTCATAAGTCCCAAAGAATGATCAAGCCCATGTTTCAGAATACTAGACCAAGGTCCAGAAAGAGGAAACAAGAGAGAGAATTAATATTTATTGGGTGCTGTATTACTTTCCTGATCCTGCTATAACAAAGTACCACAAACTGGGTGCCTTTAGACAGCAGAAATCTATTATCCTTGCTCTGGAGGGGAGAAGTTTGAATGAGGGTGTGCTCCTCTGACAACTGTGGAGGAAGCCTTTCTGGCTTCTGGTGGGTTGCTGGTAATCCCTGGCATTCCTTGGCTTACAGCTGCATCTCTGTCATCTCTCCTTCTTTGTCATGTGACATTCTCCCTGTGTGTCACCCCTTTCCCTTGTCTTCTTCTAAGGACATTCGTCAAACTGGATTTGGGGCCAGTATGACGAATACTCACTGGAGTATGAACTCATCTTATTACATCTACAACAAGCCTGTTTCCAAATAAGATCACATGCTGAGGCCCTGGGCATTAGGTCTTTAGCATATCTTTCTTGAGAGGAAAACCCATCCTAAGACAGATGTCCACTAGGTGCCAGGCACTGTGAGTCCCCACCACTTAGAAGCCAGACTTTCGAGATTTTGCAGGTTTGGGGTTCTGTGTAAACTGTAACAGGAGAAACCCTTTTAGTCTGAATGATGTACCAGTTGCCACTTTCTGCTCTGGTTCACAAGGCTCCTGAGGCCCCGGCCTCCTCCCCATCCACACTTCCATTTTCCCTCCTATTCTGTGACTTACACCACCTAACACCTGAGCAAGCCAGGTCAGAGCACCTAATCCTGGGCCCCTTCTGCGCAAGTGCCAGTCAGCCCTTCCCTGGAGATGTGATTCACAGAGAATATTCCTGCTTAGACCATGAGGGTGACCCTGTGGCCTGGCCTCCAATAGCAGTGTTGTGAATGGATGAGTATGTGTGTGTAGCTGTGCACTGACCTGAGAGTGTGTCAGTGTGGGAATGCTTATGTGTGTGTGACCAAAGTGTAAAGTATGGGTGTGCCACAGTGTGTGAGTCCGTGACAACCTCAGTATAATTGTGTTGGCATGGGAACAAATGTGTAACAGTGTGCGAGGAATGCAGGAACAAGCATGTATGGGTTTGAATGTACATGAGAGTGTGCTTGTGGGTGCCTGCACCTGAGTGAGGGAGTGGGTGAGGATTTCTGTGCAAAACCTGTTGTATTTTACAATCAGCCAGCAAGTGATGGTGAAGATGGGGAAGGACTTTGGGGGCCCTTTTTTAAACCTTAAAAAAAAACAAATAAGAGGCATCATTTAGTTAGTGGTTGTTAATTAGGAACAGGTCTCAGGGAAGCTGCTGCTGTGGTAGAACCAATAAATCACTCATTAACTGTCAATGGCTGCCTGCCTCCATTTCAGCTACCCTGCAGCTTGAGCTGGCGTAACAACCAGGCCAGCACCCTCCATGGCAGACCTGCCCCCGATATGCCAGGCTGGACAAGAAAGGTCTGGGCCTCCCTTCCTGGATTCCAAGTCTTTCTGCACCAAGCCCTCCCTTATCTGGACCCTTCTGACTTCACTGGCCTTGTCTCTCTCCACTTGGCCTAACTGAAATGCATTGAAAGGTTTCAGGATAGTGACTGAATATTTTCCCCACATGTATAAAGCTAAGGGGTCTCAAGAGGGCATTCTATAATCTGGTGGCAGGGGGAGCTGTTAGAATTAGATGCCTTTGGTTCAAGGGCTCCGTGCTCCCCCTCACTGGAACCAAGTCCAGATGTAACCCTGGAAGTATGAAGTTCAAAATTAGTTATGGCTTGGTAGAAAACTATGGTTATGGCTTAGTAGAAAACTGACAAAAATATGTCACCAGTGCCCTTCCTCCAGACACTGAGACATACACTAGCATCTGTGTTCAGTTTGGGTTGGCATCAGTACAGAGATACTTCAGAAGGGGAATTGAAAGTTTCATGCCTATCTCTGGGTCCAAATGGAGATAAGAATAGCAGTGTAGGGGAAAGAAAGAGATCAGGGTAGCTCTTATACACTGTTTTCTCTTGACTTTTGACTCCAGGTATCATGTTCTGTTTTTGTGTATTCACCCATTCCTGCATTCATTCATCCATTGATGTTTATGTTTCAGTGATTATATACAGAAATCAGATTCCTATATTAGGCAGTGTATGTAATTGGCTAAACTAACAATAAATGATTATGTTGCAGTTACGAAAATCCTAATCTCTTGGTGGCTTAACAGAGTTTATTTTGTTATTTGCACAATGTACTTTGCCCCATATAGTCTCTCAAGGCTCCGGGGTAATACAGGCTCCATCCTCTTGTTGCTATACTATTAGAGCAAATGGATTTTTTAGCTGCTTCTCACAGCCTGGGGGCAGGAGGGGGGTGGTCTGGCATAGTCATATGGTCACAACCTAGCTGCAAGGGAGCAGGGAACTGTGTTCCTCCCATGTGCCCAGACACAGCAAAGGGCCACTATGGTGAGCAGCTGAAGTCTCTACCCGACCTAAGATGAAAAGGGCCGGGGCAGCTGCACAACTGAACATTCTCCTTGGAGGTGTTTCCATTTAGTGGAAGAGACAAGTGAAGAGGCTTCACTGCCGAGGGAGTTTAAAAGTGTGTTGGAGAGGAGGGGCAAGAGTTGTGCTGTGAGATCTTAGAGCGTGGGGGTGCTCCCTGGAATTTTCCAGGGTGGGGGTACTGGCTGACGAGCCAGGACCTGTCATGGCACACTCCTGTGCATGTGTTCTGTGTGATGCCAGAACCCAGTGGGCTGTGTGGCAAGAAGTGAATATGCACGAGCAGGGCCTCGGGCACCGTGCATAGAGATTTGAGCCTTATTCTGCAAGGCAGGGAAATCCATTGAAAAGCTTTCTTGGAAAGAACATGATCCACACAAATATTTTGGGAAGATCACTGCGGATTCTACCCGAAGGAAGCCAGTTAGAGACAACTAGTAGCTCCTGGAATCAGAGTAGTGATCATGCAGAAGCCTGAGAGGTACATAGGTGGAGGAACCAATCATATTGGTAACTGAATAAATGTGGGCAGTGGAGAGAAAACAGACATAGATTTGTGACCCAGTTTTTGACTGGGTGTATGTCTTAGTCCATTCTGCTGTAACAAAATACCTTAGACCAAATAAGTTATAAATAGTAGAAATTTATTGCTCTGCAGGCAGGGAAGTCCAGGACCAGGGTGCCATCAGATTCATTGGTAAGGGTCCAGTTTCTGGGTTTCAGATGGGACCTTCTCTCTGTGTCCTCACATGGTAGAAAGGGCAAATGAGCTCCCTGGAGCCTCTTTTATAATGGTTCTGATCCCATTCAGGGAGCAGAGCTTTTATGACCTAATCGCCTCCTGAAGGCCTTGCCACTTAATACCACCATGTTGGGGATTAGGCTTCAACATTTGAATTTTGAAGGGACACAAATAGTCAAGACCAGTTAGCCAGGCAACTGTGCAAATGCAGCCAGGAAAGGCTGGAGCATGATTGTCGGGAAAGATAATAAGCTGAATGTGTGACGTGGTTGAGTCTGAAGTACCTGTGGAACCACTAAGTCAAAGTGTCCATGAAGCACTTGGCTATTAGGACCTGCAGCCTAGGAGAGAGTCTGCCTCCTTTTCTTGAGTGTCTAAGAAATTGAAGGTGTGGGGGTTACCTCTGGGAAAAACAGTGCTTTCCTCTAAGCAGTTCAAATTACACATCTATTGCTATCAGAATTGCTTTTTAAATTGTGTAGCAATCTGGGTACTTCCAAAATGGAGTTATTTCCTGCTTTTCACCTTCCCAAGACCTAGTTCCTTAAGCTGAGGAAGTCACAGCTTTTTGGGCTCCTGCATCACGAATCACAGTAGAACCAAGCTGCTGTCATTGTTGGGATCCTGAGCCCCAGAGGGCTGGCACTTGTCCATCTGGCCTGGCACCCAAGTACTTAGTAAATGGTTCTTGAACAGGTGAATGAATTAACCTCAAACTATTCAAAACTGTTGGGTCCCTTGTGAGAGCATAAATAGTACTTGCATTTTCTAGAAGCTTTTAATAAATTATAACTCAGCAAATTAAAATAAACATTTGTTTTAACTTCCACCAACCAAGTCTCTGGAGGATTGGACACCTTTTCATCTTCAAAGTGCTTTCAAAACAAGAACTGGCTTCCCCCAAAGGCCCCCCTGTGGATGTTATAGACTGTAAACAAGTTACAGAAATGTATTAGCATTCAGTAGCAAAGATGCCTCAGGCAAGTTTGAAAGAGTACCTTCTCCGGGAAAGAAAGTAAATTGTTTCTTTGATTTTTTGAGTGGCCTTAATGTGCCAAGAGTCATGTCATGGGCTTGCAGTATGTGTTAGGTTATCCTCCTTCCTGCTTTAGAGATAAGGGATCTGAGGCTCAGACAGAGAAACTGACTTGCCCAAGGACATAGCAGGTGAGAGGGAGAGGCTGAAATTCTTAAATTCTTCTAATCCCTGGGTCTCCGACCTTCAATTTGCATCTGTGTTTGTCGACATTTGGCCTGTAGATGATCTGCATTGGGACCATGCAGGGGTAAATCCTGGGCCTCATCCCAGACCTACTGGATGAAAGAGAGAGAGAGAGAGAGAGAGAGAGAGAGAGAGAGAGAGAGAGAGAGAGAGAAAGAGAGAGAAAGAGGAATCTGCATTTTAACTAAACCTCTCACGTGCTTCTTATGCACAACAAGATTTGATCACTTATACTTTATACCCATGGTGGGTCTCTAGAACTGAGAAAGTTGTCTAAAAGGATAAAAACCAAAACAAAGGGGGAATAACTAGGCCCTGAACACCCCGTGCCTGGCGTTGAGCTTGGCAGCCTTGGCTTTCTGCAGACAGTGTGGCAGCATCTTCCTCCCCCAGCCTCTGCAGGCCCTGCTGGCCAAGATGGAAAGCTTCCTCTGTTCCCTGCCTTGCATGGCAAGCCTGGGTGGATGTTTTCTCTCCACTCCATATGGATTTTGCAATTAACTCACTAGAAAAGTAAATCACAGGGTGCCTGGAATAATAAGTGCAGCGAATGCCAGGCCTCAGCCAAGGAGACTGGGACTGGATCCAGAGCATGACTGAGGTTGCTGGGCTGGCTCAGGAAGAAGGCTGGAGGCTGGAGGCTGACAGCTCCTGGAGGCTGGACAAAGGCAAGAGATGAGGGAGGAGGAGAGGGGACCAGTGAGTGAAAGCCAGCAGCCCCTGGTACATGCAGCATATGTTCAGTCTTCATCTCACCAATTCTACACAACTGTTTTAGGTCATGTCATTGTTCCTGCTTTACAGAGAAAGAAACTGAGGTTCAGAGAGACAGTGTTGCTTTCCTCCCTTTCAGCTTCTCCCGGAAGCGTTTACTAGCATCTTCTGACCTGCGTTCTTTCCTTTCTCTGAGCAGTGAGGGTGGGGAAAACCCTTTACCAGCCTAAGGATAGCTGGGGAAGAGTGAGTGCTGATCTTGGGGGACTCAGCTTTTCTCTGTGAAATGGGATGGTGACTGTTCTTGGTGGCAGGGCTGGTGTGAGTATTGAATCTGCTGTCTTATGTAGGAGCACATCAGACCCTCCTAGCACATAGTAGGCACCTGAAATGTCCCTTCCCTTTTAATCCACACTACTCACCTAAACTATTTCCTATCACAGAACATGCTACTCTCCTCTTAGAGATAAGTCACCATTGGATGACACAAGGAGTGGGCACGCATCCATGCTAGCATGAAGGATAGGGTTTATAGAAGGGCTACATGTGGACTGGGAGCCAAAGTGACAGGAAGGGGAATTGAGAGCAGTTGCCAACCCACCTGATCTTCTTAGAGCCCAGAGCTGGCTAGAAGTTCTGGATTCGATGTTGGTGATGGGCCTTACCTAACTGGCTCTCAAAGAGGCCAGAACACAGCATATATTATCATCTTGCTTCTTGGAGGGCCAGTCCCTACTTCCAGTACTAATTTCTGAGATGAAGGATCTGATTGGCTGAGCCCATCTTTAGTTGTCAGGCCATTCGTGGGTGGAGCCGGGCAGAGTGGAGTCACATGACACAGGGCATCCTTGCCCAAAAGGCTGCCTCTCAGTAGAAGCCTGGGCCAAACTGCCTGCTTCTGAAGGACCCTGGGCAGACGTGCACAAGACGATCTCTTGGTCCCTGTTGGTCCCCACTGGTCCCCATCTAGACTTTGTCTGTCTTTCTGTCCCTTCACACTAGGCCTATACTTGGTCTCAGGAAAGACTCATGAGGTTAAGAGGGGGGCAAAGGGAAAAGGAATCAGAAACACCCAGAGGTTCTGTGTGCTCTGGCTGTGGACTTTTTACAGAAAAGCCTTAATGAAAGGTGTGGGTGCCTGCATCTCCCTCTCAGGAGGTCCTGTCCACCTGCTGGTTAGTGGGGTTCTTTTCTGAGAAGTTCTCCTAGGGTCTGTACTTAGGGCCTGACACCCTCTCTCCTGTGCCCGCATCCAAATATATTCAGTTTACAAGTCAAAAAAGGTTTTCTCTTTTTGCTTCCAGAGCCTAAACATCAAAGTGGCTTCTCTAGGCTTCTCACAGTTTCCTAAGCAATAAAGATTCTGAAATCAGAGCCAGGCTGACAGTTTGGTTGATGTATGAGAAAGATAGGGCAGGAATCCTTATTTGGTGGCATTCACTCCACCATCACCACAGCTCCAAAACCCTTTGGGGGCTGTAAGACAAATAAATGGGCATGACTTAGCAGACACCAAAAACAGACACAAGGAATTAAAAAGCATGTTGGCCCTTTATAGAATTTGATGGTGGTTTCTTTGCCTAGCTAGAAAACTCGGCAGAGGGCAGGACTTAAAATGCAAATACAACTATTTCCACTAGAAGGGTAGGATCCCGTTTCTTCTACAATTGCACTGAACTTTCTAAAATGATGGGAATGTTCTCTATCTGCATTGTCCTATACAGTAGCCATTAGCCACATGGGGCCATTGAACACTTTAAACATAGCTTGTACAACTAATAAAATGGATTTTTTATTTTAATTGATTGAATCTTAAATCTAAGTTTAATTGCTACATGTGGCTAGTAACTACCATATTGGATTGTGTAGCTGTAGAATCAGGGGACTCTTTCAGCTCTACAGGCAGGGAATATACCTTGGACTTCATATTCCTAGTGCTTAGTACAGTGGCTACCATGGGTACAGTAATTTCCAAATGAATAAATGGAGTCAACACTGGTAGAGATGAAGTAGAAGCAGTGTTGCCTAAAAGGTAAGTGCACAGGATTCAGAGCTGGGCATATCTGAATGTAAAATCTGACTATGGAAATTATCTCTGTAACTACAAGAATGTTGCTAGCATCTCTTTTCTGTGAAATGGTAACAATGTCTATGTCCCTCACAAAGGAGCAAATGAGTTGGAATACACAGAGTGATAAGTAGGAGGCTCATAGGAAATACCAAGAAAATAAAAACCAGCCCTACTGACAACTGAACTATGATAGCCCTCAACATACAGAAGCAATGCTCTAAGCAAGACACTGGCAAAGCCTCTCTGTGACCATGTTCAGGGAATAATGTGGCCATTGTGTGACCCCAGAAGTAATCCAACATCAACCTCTCTGACTACTATTGTCCTTCCCTATGTGATTGCTGCTGCTTTGCCCCATTATATTCCTCCCTTCTGTTGGAGTTTGGCTATGGAAAAGCCCCCAGAAAAGCTCATGTGTTGGCAATGCAGCAATGTTCCGAGGTGGAGTGATTGAATGGGGGATCTAACCTCATCAGTGGATAAGTACGCTGATGAATTCATGATTCAGATGGTTTAGTGGGTGGTAACTCTCTGCAGGTGGGGCATGGGTGGAACAGATAGATCGCTGGGGGTGTAGCTTTGGGGATTATATCTGTCCCTGGTGCTTTCCTCTCACTCTGTCTCTCTGCTTCTGGTTTCTCTGATCATCCTTCCTCCATCACACCCTGCTGCCATGATGTTTCTGCCTTGGAACCAGCCGCCAATCATGGACTAAACCTCTGAGACCTTGAGCCGAACTAAACCTTTCCTCCTCTAAATTGTGCTTGAAGGTATTTTGGTCACAGAAATGAAAAAAAATGGAATAATATACTCTCTAAATAAGAATATTCATCTGGTTGTCCTCACTTTTTGAGAACATGCAGTGCAGAGCTATCCCTGCATCTCAGGCTCTTTTGAATCATCCAACAGGAGCCCAGGCCCTGTAAGGCCCCTGCACATACCTGAGCTCCCACTAAGGTATATTCTCCCTAGGTTCAGCCAGTTACATACACTTAGCTCTGTTACAACTACAGATGTGGTCCTGGTGGCCTTTGCACAGCCAGTGGACACCATCAGATGTTTCAAACCTCACAGTTCCATTGTGACACCTGAAAGCAGAGCAGTCATAAGAAAGCTTTCCCTTCACTGACTTTCTCTCCCTATAAGGCTCAGCTTCCTGAAAACTAACTGCCAAGTTAAAACTCCTGCAGGATTATAAGCTGCCTTTTTCCTGAGCCAGGACTTGGACTTAGGTGGTTAGTGGCCAGAGCTCTTGCCTTCTCTACTTTCCCCAGAGAGGTTCTGTTTTACAGCTAGAAAAGCAGCAGAGATGAGGTAGAAGAGGGAAAGAAAAAGAATTATATCCCTTCAGAGAGAGCTCAGATTCCTGTGTTTGGTTCAACCTCCCTTCTCAGTTTGCAAAGGGCATAGATAACACCTCAAACTCTAGTTGATTTATAAAAAGAAAGAAGGCCAGTGAGGAAGGGCAGGCAAGAAGGCATTCAGAAAGGCATCAGAAAGAAGGTAAAACTTGTACTGGGAGTCCTGTAGATGAAGGAGGTGAGAAGGAGAAGTTCAGATGGTTAAAGATGGTGTTGAAACTCCAGAGCCCCAAAGGAGCAGCTTTCAAGGCCAAGAGTTGAGGCTTGATGAGTTAGAATTGTAGATGTGAAGGGTTTGAAGCACCTGGGAGACATCTAAGTTGAGATAATTTCTAGGTACCTGGAGCCAAACAGAGGTCCTGGAGATGCTGATTTAATGAATGCAGCACCTATGCTCTGCAGGTCCTGTGCTTGATGCTCGGATGCAGTGGTGACCAAAATGAAGTCTCAGGTGGTGGTGGGCTCTGCCTTCTTTTGTCCAGCTTTGGCTTTGCAAGGCCACTGATTGAGGAGTTCTGGCCATCTGTCCCTGTTATACCTTCCCTTGAGATGTTCCATAAAAAGAAGGCATCCTAAAGTTGATGCTGACTCTCCAACATTGGTTCTGAAATGCTGGTTTTTCTCTTTCTTCCTCCATAGGAATCATTTTATAGTATAGTTCTTCTGATTTGACTGGGAAAGAATTCCATCTTTTTGATGATTCTTGTACAGGTCAAATTCACGAAAGATCTACTGGAAATATTTAATTCCCTAATCTCTTGCAGTCTTTGCTTTGGATATCCTGCTGGATTTGAGTGAAAACTATTCAAATAAGTATCCATTGGCTTTCTTGGGCAGGTCTCAGTTATTTTGAAGAAATAATTTAAATCATGGAGAAACATATCTTGTAGATCAGCAAAGAAAATTTAAGACACAGTGGTCTATTATAAAGTGTTTTTCGTAGAAGATTTGGATATAAGCTATGCTCTAATGGCCAACACCTTAAAATAAACAAAGCACAATGAGATATGGTGTATTTAACTATAGAAATTGTAAGGGATGTGTTGACTAGGCTTGTGCTGATATCCTATCACTAACAGGACAGACATCCCAGAAATTCTCATTAGTCCCTCAGATTGATGAGAAGTCTGAGTGTCCTAAGGCACTGACCCACCACCATAACCCACGCTGAGGTTGCTCTGAAGTCCCAAGGGCAGTGACGTGAAGTCCACTCTGGGTGGAATGAGCCATGTTGTTGAGGGCTCCCCACTATATGCAGCAACTGATGGTGGGAGAACTTCCCCTGGAGTGCCAGTGAGGTTAGAGAGGCGGGCAGCTGGCTTCTTCTCCAGTGGACTCTCCTTGCTTGTGTGCACAGCCCCACTCAGCACTGTCCCTGCTTTCTCAGGTGATATGTGTAGACACAGTGGCCTTTCCTGCCTGTACTCCATCCCTACCTCCAGCATCCTTTGTCAGAATGAAACTTGAGTGCATATGGTTTTGCTTCTCAGGTTCCATCCATCACTTCAACTCAGTTGCCAGAAGGTACTTGACCTCTTCTGCTGGACTTGGTTATTCAACCTCCCTGGGCCGCTTTCCCCACAAGGATTAAAACCTCCTCACTGCCGCTCCCCTTCCATGTCTTGTTTATGGATAACTCCTTTATGGAGTTTGGGATAATTCTTATGATATCTTCTACCTTTGGGATGTTTCACCATAGAGAAGAGGCTTAACATGGAGGGTGTGTGTGTGTGTGTGTGTGTGTGTGTGTGTGTGTGTGTGTGTGTGTGTGTGTCTGTAAACATACATGCACACAGCACTTGGTATGTTTCCTTCTGAATCCCAACATTTCCCTCCTCCTCCCTCTCTGTACATGTTAGTGAAATTATAGTGATACCTTCTGATATGAACACAGCAATATTTGAAATGTTTTCTTCTTCGATCCTTTTTCCTCCCCTAACTCCCTTCCCTAGTCCCTTTCCACTATTCTATTGGTCTCTCTCTGCATTTATCTGAAGTCCCTTTGTTTCCTGTTTTCTCTCTGGCTTCCACATATGATACCCTTGACTTTTTGAGACTGACTGATCTCGTATAGCATAGTATTTTCTAGTTCCATCCTTTTCCTGCAAATGGCATAATTTTGTTCTTCTTTATGGCTGAGTAAATTTCCATTGTGTGTGTGTGTGTGTGTGTGTGTATGCCACATTTTCTTTACCTACCTGGGGTTGGTTCCATATTTTGTCTACTGTGAATTGTGCTGCAATAAACATAGGTGTGCATGTATCACTATAGTATTCTGGATGTAACTGTTTAGGAAAGATACCTAGAAGTGATATAGCTGGATGATATGGTGGTTCCATTCCTAGTCTTTTGAAGAACTTCCATAGTGGTTGTACTAATTTACAATTCCACCAACAGTGTTAAGAGTTCCTATTTCCATGCATCCTTGTCAGCATTTATTATTATTTGTATTCTTGATGATTGGAGTTAGATGGACTCTCAGTAGAGTTTTTATTTGCATTTCCCTGAGTGTTAATGATATTGAACATACCACACACACCCACACACACAATTTGTTGACCATTTGTATTTCTTCCTTTAAGAAGTATCTATTAAGTTCTGCTTCCCATTTTTATTGGGTTTTTTAATGTTAAGTTTTTCGAGTTCTTTGTATATTCTAGATATTAGTCCTTTATCAGAGGAGTAGCTGGCAAAGATTTTCTCCCATTCTATAGGCTCTCTCTTCAGACTCTTGATTGTTTCCTTTGCTACACAGAAGATTTGTAATTTGGTGTCACCTCATTTGTTCATTCTTGATTTTATTTCCTGAGATTTGGGTGTCTTTTTGAGGATGTCTCTACCATTGCTTATATGTTGGAGAGTTGACCCCATGTTTTCTTCTAGTAATTGCAAAGTTTTGATATAATTTGTTGGTCTTTGGTCCATCTTAAATTGACTTTTGTGAAAGGTGAGAGATCTAATTTCATTCTGCATACAGTTGTCCAGTTTTCCCAACACCATTTGTTGAAAAGGCTGTCTTTTCTCCAGCATGTGTTTTTGGCATCTTTGTCAAAAAATCAACAGGCTATAAGTATGAGGGTTTGTCTTTGTATCTTCTATTCCAGTGGTCTGTGTGTCTGCTTTCATGCCAATACCATGTTGTCTTTGTTACTATAGCTATGTAGTATAATTTGAAATCAGTTTTTGTGATTCCTTCAGCATGGTTGTTATTACTCAGAATTTCTTTGGCTATTCTGAGTCTTTTGTTCTTCCATATGAATTTTAGACTATTTTTCTCAGCTTTGTGAAGAATTACATTAGTATCTATAGATCACTTTCCATAGTATGGCTTCCCTTTTGTTTTGGGGCCCAGAACCCTAGTAGAGTTCATATTAACCAGTTACTCAAAATCTCATGGGAGATTTGTGCTTTGGGCTCTATTCTGGCCAGTCAAGGAAGGCTACAGATGCAGGCATGTGAAATAAATAGGAGAAACAGTCCTCTTTGCATTTTTATAAGTTAGACAAGTGCCTGACTTGGGCAGATGGATGCCCTGGAGCTTTGCCACTGAATGTGCTCCTGGGGACTTACAGCATGAGCTGGTCAGAAAGGCAGAGTCTCAGCCCTAGTCCAAACCTACTCACTCAGAATTTGCTTTTCAACAAGCTCCTTAAATAGTTGAGACACAGACAAAAGTTGACCAGCCCTGCCTTTGACTTCTAAGCAAGTTGACTTCAGGAAAGATGCTGAATCCATTGTTAAGACCAGATAGTTTGAAAAGATGATTCAAAAGACTTGAGAAATCAAACAGTACGTCGAATACCATCTTTTATGTTTTTAAGCATCAATGGCTGACTATGATATAAAAAAATAGGAAAATGTCTGTAAATGCAACATTTTACAGTGGCTTCCTGGGGAGGTGAGCGAATGGATGGGGTGGGAAGGAGTAAAGGAAAATTTGCATTTGGGTTCTGCTTATTTCTGCATTGCTTGAATTCAAATATATGAAAATATTAGTATTATCCTTTAGATAAAAAATATATGCAAAATAACTTTTTATAAAGGATGGGAGATTTGGGCAAATGTAAATTTAACAACATAGTAAAGAATAACCCCAGGAAGCTACACAGGCATTTCTCAGATAAGCTCAAATTGAAACGGAACACATTTTTTGTTAACTGGGTAGCTGGTAGTGCTGGAATTATGAGTGATTTTGTGGTTTTGTTTTTCTTCTTCTTTTATTTTCTTTTCCTGTCTGAATTTTTTAAATCATCTGCAATGAATGTGTATCACTTATGTAATAAAAAAAAACAGACCAAAAGTATTTTAAAGAGGAATTCAAAAGCAGGATGGGGAGACATAAGCTCACGTGGGCACAGTAGTGACACAGAGCTGTAGGATGCGAATGGCTATCACTTTTAAAAATAAAATAAAATAAAAGCTAAGGGCAACAGGGGAGTTCTGGGATGTGGTGGGTGTTGTCTTGAGTCTCTGCTGTGTGCCAGCCATGTGTGGTCTGTAAGACAAATGCCATGGCTGTGGGAGAGTGCAGGGGACTCTTTGAAGGTCAAGGAGGAAGGTCAACATGGCTTCCAGATTTCAGCCTGTGACTCTGTGCTCCACACAAAGGACCTGAAACAGTGAGGATGGTGTTGTCTTCACTGAACTCATAAGATAAACAAATAAGGTTTCAGCCCTCTTGAAGGCCTCCTCTGTTCTAATGTAAGGATCTTCTAAGTTTTTAGGGGAGCTGCTCTACAAGGGACCAGGGGAATTTAGCCCCAAGCCCCCGAGCTCCTCAGACCTCCCCTAGGAGGTGCTAGGGTGCTGATGAGTACAGGCTGAAAACTGATTGTAAAGCAGAGGTTTTGAAAGACCAGAAACCGGTTCCCCAGATGTCCTGAGGTCACAGGTTTCCAAAAAAGTTCAAGAACCTCCTCCTACTGTGTTTGTTCTTAGAGATATGCCATGCACACCAACCTGGTCCATGCCCACAGGAGCCCCACAGCAGTGTGCTCACCTTGTCATCCCGGCCATTCCAGGCTGACTTGATGACAGATGACTTTTTTTTATGGCATCCTCATTACCTTCTCACAGATAGAATATCTCAAATGACAGCTTTTGAGATACTTTCTTGAGCCTCATAGAGACCTAACATTTAAAAAAAAAAAGTCTTTTTTAATTAAGGTTCTGCAATATTTTCTACATGGTGGCTTAGGATTTCTTCAGAACATTTTGTTCTTTGAAAAAATAAATTGTGGAGAGCTAAAAATGTCTGTAATTATACCCACAATGAGAGAGAGAGAGCGAGAGCGGGCTCTAGCGTGCGCCTCTGGGAGCTGGAGGTTAACAAGGATTACGCCTTCATGAGGCACCAGAATAGCGTCTGTGGCTACGCTGACTACACTACAAATTACAAGGTCCTCTGAGCTTTGACATGCAGTGGGAAAGGAAAGACATGGAACTCAAAAACTGATGTCTGTGAGAGGGCCTGCCATTGCACACTGTTCATGCTGGTAGTTTTTTATTTTTAACTTTTTCCATATGCATAATTAAAGCTGCGTTGAAATCAGGTGTTCACAAGTGGGCACAAAATGCCAAAATGCCTACAATTTTAATAGCTAATGCTTCTGTGTTGCTTTGCAGTTTACAAAAATTCTTTCAGGTCCATGTCCTCAAAAAGAGCTTGTGTGAACTGCATGCCGTTAGCTCCATTTTGCAGATAAGAAAATTGAGAATTGGCTCATAGAAAGCAGCATCATGACCCCATCCTATTCTTCTCACTCTCTAGTCTATATTATTTATATTACCCTAAGTTGCCTCCAGTGGTTAATGATTATGGTAAGCCCTATATTTCCTGGGAGGGACCTGTCAAGGAATTAAAAAACTAAGGTCAATTCATTGAATGCTTAGTAGAATATAGTCTATTTGTATCATGTTAGCCCTAACCCTAACCTGTGTGTGTGTGTGTGTGTGTGTGTGTGTGTGTGTGTGTGTGTGTGTTATTGGGGATTGAACCTAGGGGCATTTTACCTTCAAACTATATCCCAGCCCTTCTTAATATTTTGTTTTGAAACAGGGTCTCGCTAGGTTGCTGAGAATCTCACTGTTTTGCTGAGGCTGTCCTCAAACCTGCAATCCTCCCATCTCAGCTTCCCAAGTGCTAGGATTACGGGCATGTGCCACCATTTCTGGCTCTATTTGTATCTTTGTAGAACCTTTCAAATTAATAATTTCTCTTAATCCCATGAATCAAGTCTGTGTATGCATGAATGTATGTATGTATGTATGTATGTATCTATCTATCTATCTATATCTATCTATCAATCTATATCGACCTAGGAAATAGACTTCTAATGTTTTGCTAGCAAAACCAGAGCAAGAGCTATCTTAGTGGACCAGGAAAGCTTGTGTTTTAGTGTTATGTAACTCTGGCTCTTTTAGTATCCATTTCCTTATTGGTAAACTGAGGACAATAATACAAATGGTGCCTGACCTTCAGTGATTTGACCTTCAGGATTTTCCAACTGTACAATGGTGTGAAAGTGTACCCATACAACCATTCTGTCTTTCACTTTCAGTGCAGTATTCTATAAATTACATGAGATATTCAAGGCATGGTTAAAAAATGGGCTTTGTGTTAGATGATTTTGTCCAATTGTAGGCTAATGTTCTGAGCATGTTTAAAGTAGGCTAGGTTAAGTTATAATGTTTGAAAGGTTAGGCATATTAAAAGAATTTTTGATTTGTAGTATTTTGAATTTATGATGGCTTTATTGTGGTATGATCCCATCACAAGTCTGGCATCATTTATACATTCAAAGACTTTTCAGGAGGCCTAAACCTGTGATCATAAGTGCTTGGCACAGAGTACAAGATCAGGAAATATTAGCACCCTGTGATGCAATCAGAACATGAAAACAGTATTTAGTCCAACATTCCCAATATATACACCCCATTCTTCCTCTGGTATGTACCTTCTCTCCTTGGGTACCAACTTCTCTTGCTTTGCTTCCAGCAACTGGCTTTGATAAATCAACAAATAATTCTTGAGTGCCTGCTATATGCCTATCCCTGTGCTAAGCACTAGAGACAAATCTTACAGTCTGGTTCATGGAGAAAGACAACCCAAAAGTCAAGTCCATAACATATCAGGGTGCTGTCATATACATAAGGTCAATGAGTTATGAAATGGTGCAAATTTAGTTCTTCCTGGAGGAAAGAGTTAGAAATGCCTCAGAGAGAGAAAGTGACACAGTGTTTAGAAATGAGTAGGTGGATGGACAATGAGGAGCAGAGGGAATTTTACTGCTCTCTGACTTGTTAAATGGCTCCATCTCTCTGGTGGAGTGTGTGCTCTTTGATTTTCACTTCAAATGAGCCAGTCACTGGTACATTCTCCTTGGACAAGTAAAGAACAGCTTCTTATCATCCAAATAAGTCTCAGGGCCCTGGGGAATTGGGAAGAAATATCAATGTCTATTCATGGTGCTAATCTTTTTACTTCCTAGTACTGCCTTTCCTTGGGACAGTGGGGAAGAAGTATCCTAACTCTTATACAGTCATTTGTTCTTTGGGGTGCCCCATGAATGGTTAGGGATGTCTTCAAGCAATTACTTTTCTATTAGAGGTGAATTACTCATCCATAGGCTCCAATCAGAACTTTCTCTTAAGGGGCTCTTGCTCCCTGAGCAATGGTCAGTCTCAGGTGGTCCACACCTCACTACCTAAAGTTGAAAGGTTTTCAACAAGTTACTTGTGATTACCACACTCTTCTCATTACAGGAGGCAGTTAGTTAGTTAGTTAGTTAGTTAGTTAGTTAGTTAGTTAGTTTGTGGTACTGGAGATAAACCCAGGGGCATTCTACCTCCAAGCCACACCCTCAACCCTTTTTATTTTGAAACATGGTCTCACTAAATTGTTAAGGCTGACCTCAAACCTGTGATCTACAGGAGGCACCTTTTGGTAATTAAGTCACCAGACTCTGCCACGGAAAGATAAAGACAACTGGCAATTCTGAGATTGGGATTCCAGGCCTAGTCTGCCACTCACTTGCCCTGTGACCCTGGACATGTCATTTTTTCTCCTGGACTTCAGCATCTTCACTCGTAAGACAAGGCAGTGGGATCCAGTGCTCCGAGGGGCCCTTCTGGTTCTAAGGTCTGAAGTTGTAAGTTCCAAAGGCTGAAGCAAAGTCACAGCATGGAGCTCCTCTCACGGTATCACAGTAGTAGCTAGAATGATCTCAAGTTTTGCTGGGCTATACAGTGGGTTGTGCTCACATTGGCCATCTAGATCCCACACGACTGCCATCTGCTTTAAGGGGGAAATTACAAGATATCTGCTTTTACATGTCAGTGTGCAGTAAATCTTTATTGATGGCAGTGATTTTAATTATGGTAACAAAAAATATCTCCAAATGAGGCCAGAAATTCAGGGACGGGGTGGCGCTTGTCCTCTCAGAGGGCTATAGAACAGGGCTTTCAGCTATGACATTTTTGGACCAGGTAGCTAACTATTAGTTTTAGTCTGTGCTGTGCATTGTAGGATGTTTACCAGAATTCCAGACTTTATCCTACTAGAGGCCAGTAGCACCTTCCCCAAGTTGTCTCCAAACATTGCTGTTTGTCTCCTGGGGAGTAAAAAGACCTTGCTGAGAGCCACTGTCCTAGCATGAGAATAGAAACAGTGTTCACCCACCTTGCCTAGAGACGCCAAGTCCTAAGGCAGGACACGTCCCTTGACGCCTCTGCCTTTCACTGGTGCACTTCTAAACCTCTGAGCTTACCTTCTTGTTCACAAATCCTGTTCTTATTCATTCACACAGCAAAATTCTGCTGTGTGCCCATCACACATCTGGATTGGCTCTAGATTCTGAGAAAGCAGTGGCAAGTCCCATCTCTACCACCAAAGCCCTCCTCCTCCATCATTCCTGAGACTGAGTGCCTGTTGCTGGCTTCCTGATCCCTGTAAGAAGGCTCCTTTACCTGCTGCCTGCGCACACTGGCTTTGAAGCCCCTTGGCCCTTAGCTCTCAGCTATCAATACATCCTTACCTGGAAGTCCTACTGGACCCCTGGCCTGGAGACTGAGTCCCCTCTCCCCATTCCCCGCCCAAAACTACTCCCTCTCTTTACATGGGCATTTGGTCTAGTCAATAAATCAGAACACCAGGACTTGTGTTCTTTGTACTCTCACATCTCTTTATTTTTTATTCCACTCGGTAAGTCCTTAAGGCCCTCCTCTGCATCAGTCACTGCGCGGGTGCTGAGGATGTGAGTGAGTCAAAGCAGGCCCCGTCCTACAGTGCGTGGGAGGGGCAAGCCATCAGCACATCATCAGTCACCCACATGAATGTCCCTCCACCGACCTTCCTGGCTCCTTTCTCTGTCTCTGTCTGTCTTCCTCCCACTTTCCCTCTGCCTCCTTTGCTCTTTTTACCCCTGTCCCCTGTGTCCCTCTGGTTCTCTTCTCCCTGCCCCCATCCCCATCCAGCAAGGCTCTTTTCTGGGGCCAGCTGAGAAACTCCTCAGGGGTGCTGGACCTCGATCAAATGCCTGTCACCCTGGCTTCCTCCTGGTAGAATGACTGTCATTTAAGGGGGTCTGCTGAGGCAGTTTGACAGGAATCTGCTGGGCTGGGCGATAAGTAAGAAGGATCACCCCTTCCTCGGGATGGTAGAAGGATATGAGGACCATAAATCATCCTCCAAGAGCCAGGCCTGAGCCGCACATGGCTCTATTCTGCTCTACGTGCTGCTGGAGAGAATTCCTAGAAGGAGAGAGAGAGACGGAGTGCTGAAACCAGAGGGCAGCCTGCCAGAAATCCAGTGTGGAATCCTCTCTCCTCCCCACCTGACGGAAAATAGGCGTCTAGTGGTGTTGGTGGCATGGTCAGCTGAAGAAGCACAACCTTCCATGAAGTCATGCCAAGGAGTTTCCAAACTTAGCACCTCAGCCAAGGTGGGGAGAGGGGACTTCTGAGACTTTCTAATAGGGAGTGAGGATTTGGGACCCCAGTCTGGCCTCCCCTTGCTCACCAGCTAAGCTTGAACAGGTCCCTTCACCACTTTGAGCCTCAATTTGCCATTCTATGAAATGGGAGTGCTGCATCCTCTGATAGGTATGAGGAATCAAGTAAGAAATTGTTACAGTTGGGTGTGGTGGTGCACATCTATAATCCTAGTGCTTGGGAAGCTGAAACAGGAAGATCTCGAGTTCTAGATGAGCACACATTTACTTAGTGAGACCCTGTTTCAAAATATAAATTAAATGAATGAATAAATAAATTAAATAAATAAATAAATAAATAAATAAATAAATAAATAAATAAATAAATAAATAAATATGGCTGGGATGTAGCTCAGAGGTAGATCCCCAGTACCACCAAAAAAGAAAAAAAAAAAAAAGGAAAAGAAAACTATAATGACTGCAAATGACTTGGCACAGTACCTGGCACATGAAGTGCTCAGTAAACACCTGCTCTGGCCCCCAAGTTACTCTCTTGGCTTCCTACTTTCCCCCCTGTTTACAAGCCAGATTGATGAATGCAAAGTAGGCAGAATCTTGCTTCTTACCCTGGGTGAATTCTGATTGCCTCCCATTTAAGAAGGTAGGGTTCTGCCTAATACCTTTCTTTAAACTCTTCGAAGGTCCTAAACCTCCCTTTCCCTTGGCTAGAGTAATACAGCTGTTTAACAGCTGTTAACTTACTCATTCAGCAGATCAAGTTCATTGTCGGGTGATATGATTTCTCCCCGTAAAGGACTTGGGGATTTCTCACAGTGAAAGCTGTTACCAAAGTGAATAGTGTTATTAATCGAGCTTTCCTGGAAAGGAGCCCACCTGAATAGAGAAAGCTACTTGCCACAAATACCAAATCACTCTGGTCCCATTTTACGCCCTCCCCCCTTTCCTTTGCCCTCTAACTTTGAAGATACTTTCTGAATTAAAATTCCAACTGTGAAAACCCCTCTGGGAATGGAGCTGAGAAATGTCGAGGCCTGGTTTTGAGGAGTTCTAAATCACTCAGTCCTCTTGGGCATTCTACTCCCCCAGGGGCCTTTGGGTTTCCAAGACAGTCAAACATCTAAGATGAAATAGATTGCTGTATTTGGACGAGAACAATTTAATGATCCAGAAAGTAGAGAACATGGACAGAGGAGAAACTAAGCCATCTATATACTGCCCTCAGACAGAAAACAATTGATCGAAGGTGGAGGAGGTGGCAGTCCTAGGCAAAACAAAATTGCTAACCCTGTAACAGTATAGGTTATCCAGCTCCTAGAAAACAAATTTGAAAGCAGTGAATCTGGCAAGCAGAGGAGACCAGAGAAAAGATTGTGGTGCTGGGAGATGCCTTGTGGATTACCTGTCTGCTAGACTTCAAGCTCCATGGGGCCAACTCTGGGTCTTAATACTTGAATCCTCAGCAGTATTGAAGACAGAGAGGAAACTCAGCTTCTCAAACTGGTGTATGGTTTTCCTTGGGCCTGTGTGGAGATTGTCAGGAAGAAAATGATGACCTGTGTTTCTGAAGATAGGAAGGAAAAAAACAAGTTCATTTTAAACCAACTGTGAATATATTTATTATAAGAGAAGATGCAGAATTGGAGTGAATTCATAAGTATGAGAATTTAATGAAATGATGACCTAAGGCTAGTTTCTCAAGACTCTTTAGGGCACTGGTTCTTAAACTTTAGGGTATACCACTTTAGGTGCTAGTAAAGCTTGCAGAATCCTGGGCCCTGTACCCAAAGATTATGATTGACGGTAATTCTAAAATGGGCCTCAGAGAGTTGCATGTAACTAGTGTCCCAGACATATCAATGATGCAATTGGACCAACTCTAATCCTACCTTGAGGAAGAGGGATTCCTACCCTTCTGCTATTTGGGTTTGGGTAGGTACTGTAGTGCACCCACCAGAATTAAGGGAATCGCTGCCCCCAATGCCAGGGAGTGTTGGCAGCTCAGGGCTCACAGCTACTTTTTTCTCTGAGAATTATCTTCCCGTGAAAGGAGCTGCCTTGCTCAGCCTAAGGTTAAGACCTATCCCTGGAGGCAGCCTGTATCCAGCCACTCCTCCATGGGAAAAGTGGGGGTGGGAATGAAATCGTACAAAGGCTCAGCCTCCTTGCCCAAGCTGAGACAGCTTGGAAAAGCCAGCTCAACTCCAGAGCTCTTGAGATGGGCTGAGACCTGTGTTGCAACTGCACTCACTTCAAATTCTCCCCCTGCCCCATCCTGCCTCCCTCCTTTCCTTGTGGGGATGCTTATGAGAGCAGGAACCTCCTGCCAAAAGATCTCCATCTCAGAGTCTGCTTCCCAGGGAACCTGACCTAGGACAAGGGTATTTCAGACAAGTGTGAGAAACAGATAGTAGAAGGTGTATAGTCTTGAGAATCAGATAACCTGAGATATAATCATAATTATAGGAACAACTCAAATATATTGGGTTCTTACTGTTTTAAGTGCTTTGCATTTGTTTTCTTCCCTAATCTTCACAACAGCCTATTACTGTCCTCATTTTACAAGTGGGGAAACTGAGGCATGGGGCAATTAAGTAACTTGCCCAGAGTTCCATAGCTATTAAGTGGCAGAGCTATGGTTCAAAGATATATGATCCAGCCCTAGCAGACTTTTCATCATGATAATCTATTCACAGAGTTGAATTGAGGCTCTTTCAGGGGCTAGCTCTATGATTCTCTTGTAAGTGAACCCAACTGAGCCTCAATTTCCTAATTTGTGAGATGGGGATGGTAGATCTAAATTACAGGATTATCATGGGGATATTAGGCTCAATCAGTGTTGTCGAGGGCCTAACACATGCCTGGGTCCAATAGGCCTAGTGGTAGCAGAGCCTTGACACAGAAACTCAGTAAACACTTCTCAGTGGATGCAGGAAGGAAGTGGGCTCTCCAACAGGAAGCCTTGAGTTGCCCAAGGTTCAAAGGTAAAAGAAGCGGCCAGGGAAATGAGAGGCATAGATTGAAGAGATAAGTCTGTGAAGCAAGTCTGAGCCAAGGGAGAAATAAGTTGTACCCATGCACATTCTATAGCTGTTAGGCTGAGAATGTAGCTCAATGGTAGAGCACTCACCTAACATGCTCAAGGCCCTTTGTCCAATCCCTTATATGACCAAAAAAGTAAATAAAGTCTCCAGCTATTGGGAAGGCGAGAACATCAATTCAGGAAACTAGAGATGCAGCTGAGGATTCCAGTTTCTGGAACAGTGACATGGAAGATTTTGTGTGGTCTGGTGGGATCTTGGCACTGTGGCTGCTTAACTCACATCATCTTCCACCAAAAACTATTAGACTTTGACTTGAAAAGTATTTTATCCTGGCTTTGTCGCAAAATAGCTGTGTGATCCAGGAAAAGTCAACATTCTCTGATCATGGCCTCGTTTGGAAATGGGAATCTGGATTTATGAACTCCATGACTCTATTAGATCAGAAATGTGGTGACTACATGAATCTTTGGCCTTACCTTAATTTGGGGAGAATTGCTAGCCCTCTGTGGTTTGTGGAGGGAAACCTCAAACCACAAACCTACAGTTAGAAGCATTTTCTGCCTTAGTCTCTTTCCCCAAATTTCACAAGATTCCCTTTTAGAACTTTCAGGTCTGCATAATTCCAAGTTCAAGTCTCTTGTTTAGCCCACATTTACCCCTTCTCTGCATTCTCACTCATCACTTACCCCTTCTCATTATGCATGGGAATAATTGTCTTGGGGCATCTTCAAGGACAAGAGCTTAATTTCGCTCCGTATTTCTGAATCACGTTTTTAAAAGTAATATTAGGGAAGAGATGTCAATTTGCAGTATCTGAACACCCAGCATATTGATTACAGATATCTCTGCAACCTCAGCTATACAGCCATTTCTCTGTGTGTCTGTCTCTGTCTCTTCCTCCTCCCTCACTGTGTGTGTGTGTGTGTGTGTGTGTGTGTGTGTGTGTGTGTGTGTGTGAGAGAGAGAGAGAGAGAGAGAGAGATTTTGATTACCTATATAGCGTGGCCACCTTGCACAGGTCATTTGCATGGAAGGTTCCCAGGAAAGTCCATTGGCTTTACTCTTTCATCAGAGTCCAAGAAGCTCTGTCCCTTCTTCCCTTCTGCTGCACAGTCATTTCGATTAATCCATTTTGTCAAGGAAGCCATTCTATAGCCCTTGGGTATCAGACCACCCAATTCTAATTCACTCTGACAAGAAGCTGTTGAGTCCCCTCTCTGTAAAGAGGAATAATAAGCTTTACCTTTCTTGTTGCCATGAAGATTAGATGAAATAATTCATATAAAGTACTTAGCAGGGCCTGTCCCTAAGAAGGCATTCAAGAAAGCACTAAAAGAACTATTTCTGATACCATTGATCATATTCCTGAAGGGCTATTCTCTGTTCAACCTTCGATGGCTGGGAGATACCCTAACTGCCTAATTCCTCTTCCTACCAGATTTCTTTGGTAGGAAACTTTCTACACACTGTGCCCATGGTACTCTTTATAAACCTTCCTTCCACTCACTTACTTGGGTGATGATCACTGGTTCCCTATGACCTAGTTACTGTCAGAGCTCTGCCTTGAATTATATCTGCAAATGCTTGCTCTCACTCTTCCCTGAGGTAACAGTACCTAGTCAGACCTCCTATTTCAATTGATTTTATTGTAGTCACTGTCCCATTTAACTATTTCTGACTTCATACCCCAGGGTCATGCAGGGCTGGTAGAATACACTTAAAGAGTGTTACACAAAATAAAAATAAAATGCACCACCTGCAATTGCTCTCAGCACTGGAATGCTTGCCCTCCAGTTCACACCTGGCCAGGTGCTGCTCTGAATCCTGCTCATACATGCTGTGATCACTGCTAACATCATTGCCCTACTTTGGAGAGCAGGGAATTGAAGATGTGCATCATCTAGGAATATTTCAGAGAAGAGTCATGAGTAGGTCTATTTTTTTTTTTTTTTTTTTTTTTTTTTGCCTGAAGGAAGACAAGTAGACACACGTACACACGTAAACTCATGAGCATCGGGCACATGACCTGGAGCCAGCCAAGTGGCCCACATGCAGACTCATGTTTATCATAATTGAGAGATTGGGTTTGTTTCTGGTGCTCCTGTAAAATTCCCAATTAGCCTCTATTCAGCTAAGAGAGTTGTCAGGTTGACAGCACTTCATTAGGGTATCCAACTCCAAGCTTCTGGAATGCTGATCCAGGCAGTTAGCCCTAAGTCGAAAATGCTTAGGCTGGGGAGCCAGATCAGTTTGCCTTTAAATACAGTTACTATACGTGTGACCTTAGGCAGGTCCCTGGTTTCCTCATCTAAAGAGAAAATAATATCTATGACGGAGAGTACTTGTCTTCTCGTCACAGATTGAATGAGTTATGACCAGCAAAGAGCTGGACACAGCTCAATAAATGGCAGCTACTTACTTCATGGAACTAGGGAGATATTGATTATGACCACGATGATGGTGGTGATGATGATGATGATATCAAAATAATAGGCACAGTATAGTTCTTAGGCCCAAGAGACCACACCTGCTATTTGAAAACATCTATATGTTCCCACTGATTGAATTGCTCATCACTCATTCATACCAGTGTTATGCTAAATCCCTCTGAATGTTGATGGTGGGAGAATTATACACAGACGTGACCCAGACCTTCCCCAGGGAGCTCACAGACCAGAGAGCTCACAGATGAGTGTGAGGAACAAGAACTTGGAATTGTTTGAACTGGAGAAAGTGCCAGGAGTCTATCCCCTCTCATTTGCTTACCCTGATATCCTCCAGGGGTTCCCATATAATCCATGACAGTTGTATGATGCTGTCTCTGGCAGGGTTTTTCAGGGGATGCTGCTATCTTCAGGAGAGGCAGTTCCTGACAACTTCATCATGTTTCTGAGGGAGGAATTGGTCCCTCTGGCAAGAGTTGGTAACAAGAGCCATGACCTAGGAATCAGGAGACCTGGTACCAGCCCCAGCCCCACTGCTTCTTGGTGTGTGGTCCCTGGCCAACCCATTCATATTCTCTCTGCCCCTGTTTCTTTGTATTGTTTATGGGGACCTCTGCAGTAATATAGGAAGGTGCCATACACAAGTGCTGGAACATTACTTTTTGTAATAATTCAAGCAGTAATATTTATCAATCCCTTTCCATGCTAGGGGCTATGGGGGATGCAAAAGAAGCAGAAGATACAATACCTGCCCTCAAGCTGCTCACCTTCTTATTAGGTAGAAAGGTTTATATGGGTAATCTAGGCAGAGATGTGCTTTCTTGGATATGAACAGCTTTAGGGTAACATAAATCCTTCCATTTAAACTACATAGACTACCTACCCTGCCTGTGTCTGTCTGTCTCTCTATCTGTTCATATATTCATTCTCTCTCTCTCTCTCTCTCTCTCTCTCTCTCTCTCTCTCTCTCTCTCCCTCCCTCCCTCCCTCCCTCCCTCCCCCCTCCTGTTCTATGATCAGATGAGATAAAGAATAGGTGAATAGGTGAGCAATCTGAAAACCAAACTCTGAGAAGTCAAGGGAGGCTTAAGGGACCTGAAATCACACAGACTAACCACTTATCTTTCTAGGTGATGATTTTGCCTTAGTCTCCCTGTGCTACTCTCTTATTCCAAGATGACACTTGAACACTGTCTTCTAGAGGAGAAATAATGATGTGGATTCATGTGGCAGAAGGCAGAGGGGGGAAAAGGGCCCAACTCCCCACATCAAGTGTTTTTTGGTTTTTTTTTAATGACATCTGTTCATATGGGTGGAGCCCTCATGACCTAAAAACCTCCCCCAAACCCCCCCTTATAATGCTGTTGTGTTGGGATTAAGTTGCCAGTTACATGAATTTGGGGTATACATTCAAATCATAGCATATCTTGGGGCATAGAGAACACAGGTGTTGCAGGCAGGTGAATAGTTTAAGTCAGTGATAGAACTGAGCCAAGGACTGGGGATATGACTGAGTGTGATAGAGCACTTGCCCTGGATTTGATCCCCAGAACCACAAAGGAAAAAGAGAACGCAAACTGGGCCTAGAAGCCAGATGCCTTTTCTGAGCCTGCTCCAAGTTCCTCCTTATTTTTGTCCTTCCCAAAATTTGGGGATGAGGAAGGTATATCTGTTTATGGCACCTCTTAGATAAACTTACAAAACTCATAGACAGATGTGGTCAAATATTAATTTCCTTGTTTACTAGCCAAATGACCCTAGAAAAGTCATTTAACTTCTCTAAACTATGACATTGTCCTAACAGTGCTTAATGTACCATCATAGTGCCACTGTGCGGGTTGAGTATCTTGCAGTGGTTCTCAGTAAGTGCCAGAGAGTGAGACCCCTCCTTGTCCACCAGGGAAGAGCCCTGCAGTAAGCACTGCACAAATCCCCATCTGTGTCTATGCTCGGGTGTCAGCCCAGCACTGTGAGGCTTCAAGAGCTGCCCTTGGTATCCACCCATGCTGGGCCACCTGGTCCCTTCCTAATGCATGGGAGCCAGTAGAATGCTAGGCAACCCCTCTCCTGTCAACCAATTACTGAGCATCTTTATCCTGCCTTAATTAACAGTGAAGCAGATAATTGGCATTAGCTTATAGGAGCTGAAAAAACCATTAATAGTGCTTTTCACACTAGTTGTAGAACATCCATTGTGATAAATCTTGATTTGAATGTAATTCACCCTCATTTTCATTTATCCCTAATGTGAGGACAGAGGAGTTTTCTTGACACATGGGGATTAGAAGGCTTTGGCAGCTGCACTGGGAATACCCAAGCCTAAGTAAATATTTATTAAATAAATGGGTGAATTTTAAAAATAATTGAAAAATGAAAGAATAAATGGAGTTTGTTAGGTTAGTGGTCCCAGGCACAGGATTTGGAGTAATGATTCAAGCAATGATCTCTATTGATCACTTTCCATGCCTAGGGTTGTGACCCTAGGAGGTTTACTTTGCTTCTCTGAGCTTCAGTTTCTCATGTGCTAAATGGAAGTGTCAATCCCTGTCTTATATCTTATTGTGATAATCACAGATCATGTACATAAAGTGTCCATCATAGTCCCTGGCTCATTGAGGTGCTCAGGAAATGGTAGTTGCTGTATCCCTCACCATCATCACCATCTCCAAATCTCCATCATGATTATCATCATTATCTCATCCATCATTATCATCAGCTTCCTCTTCATGGTCTTCAAAGTCTCCAGTCATTTTTTACAAAAGCTTTAGAGACTTTAATCAAAGCTAATCTTTGTCCTTATTGGGAATATCAATTTCTGAAAAACAAAAGGTGATCTTTTGTGTGCATTTTCCTTAGAAACCTTTTATTCTGAAATAATTGCATTTCCAGACAGGACCCTGTATTCTATAGTCTGTGGAGTAATTGCTGCAGACACTGCCATGCTGAAAGGTTTCCAGGGCTGTGTGGATGGAGGAATGCCTGGGAGTGAGCACTGCTCTCCCTCTGGTCCTGGGACTGATTATCTTGTTTGCCTTTAATCACAAATCAGCACAAAGATCCTTTGCTGGGGCTGTTTACTGCATAGCTGAGCCCGGTGGCACATCCTTTGAAGGTCTGTGGTTGAACAGCTGTAGAGAAGGGCACCATGGGGTCACAGAATGAGGAACAGACTCACGTTCCCACCTTGGTTTTTGGTCTGCTACTGGACCTCTCTGGGCCTCAGTTTCTTCATCTGCAAAATAATATTTTCATAACATTTTCCAGGTTTGATGTGAACATTAAATATAAATTAATGTGTGTAAAGAGTGCAACACAGTGCCATACAGAAATTAGGAGGAGTGTCTGATGATTTGGAGGAGGCCAGCAGTAATTGGACCTTCATAACATTCCACTTTAGGACTCTAGCCCATCTATCTCCATCACTGTGGGTTATCTCGCCATCAGTGTCCCTTGGTTTCTTCATAGATCAGTGATTGAGTCAAACCTCCTAGGTATTCTCATGACCCACACATACCTCTCACTGGGTCTTTTACTTGCTCAACCCAAAGGCAATGAAATTTTCTTCTGAAGATGCTTTGTACTTTAAAAACCAATGTGACACATGGAGACATGGCATCCTAGAATGTAATGCCATAGACACTCTTTGATGTCCTTAGGTCCTTACCTCCAGACACATGATGAGTATCCATACTTCCCCTTTTGGGTGTTCTGAGGGGTTCTTTGTCACCATATGAACATAATTCTTCATGCCAAGATGCTGCAGCAGATGCCCCTCTCATACCATCTGATAATTGCAGTGCAGTCAGCCCCTCTTCTGATTCTACTTTTTTTCCCCCTGAGTTTTCTCTGACCTCTCCAGTTGCCTTTTTCCACACATCAGACAGATCAGATTGAACAAAAAATGAACATACCCTGGGCACAGCCCTCAACCAATGATTGGCAGGCACTGGTGTATAAATACCCCAGGTCCCTCACTCCTTACATAGAATAATTCTGTGAACATATCCACTATTAGCTGTTTTCCCTTGCCTATTTCATATCCCCACTCCTCCCATATTTATTTAACTGTTAGATACTACTTGTACCTGAATCCATTCTTCAGGATTTGGTCCTGGGGAATCCAAACAATACAGCTCTAGACCTTGAGGTAGCAGGAATAGCTGCAGAAGGCATGGCCATTCACTCAACAAGAGCTTGCCAAGGGCCCTGAGTAAGTCAATCATAAGTGGCCCCTGCCTTCAGATGCTTATATTCTGGGGAAGAGACTTGGAAACACTCCAGTTTAGTGTGATGAGGACTTTGTAGAAGAAAAGGCCTCTTTCAGGGTTGCTGCAAGGACTCAATAAAATAATATGTATGAAATTTCAGGTGATTCATTGAAATTCACCCACCATTGGTTAAGTGTCTATTGTGTGCGAGGCTCTGGGCTGGTACAGCAGGGATGCAAAGATGAGTAAGACTTGTAGTATGTGAGAGGGGATTGAAGCAGGAAAGTCACTTAACACAGTGCCATGCATAAGGCATGCAGCTGCAGAGGGTGTCATGGGAGCTCTGAGGAACAAGGCATATGTTCATCAATAGTTACTGTTCTTCCCCTGGGGCCTTATCTTTGGGGCTTAGGTCTAACTTAGAGCTTGGGTTTGACATAGAGTAGGTGTTCAGTGATGTTGGTGGAACTGTACTGGACAGTGAGTAGGGGAGGAAGAGGCCTCTGACCCCATGATTTCAAAGAAACACCTTTCTATATAGATCTTGGATCTCAGAAGAGAAATAAGGCCCAAGGGATTGGAACATTTGACAGGTTTTTTTTGTTTTTTTTTTTTTTTGTCTTTTTTATGGCAGGAAATATTCACATTTCTATTCCAAGGTTTAAAAGCTTTCAGGGCTGGGGTGAGGAGGAGGAAACTGAGCTGCAAGCTATTGTTCATGCTCTGCTGATATTTAATCAGTTTGTCGGGCTGTAATTGAGAATACAGCTCCAATGACACATAAATTTCAAGCGATCAAGCCAAAGCCAGTGAGTCTTCCTCATTATTTATCTTACAGCAGAGATAACCTTTTCATTATTGAAATATAATTGCCAAATGAGATAGTTAATATTAAAACAGAATTAGCAACATGAGCTCAACATTTGGGAAGAAATTTCTAATAGCTCTTTTTATGTCTGCAAAATTAAGTGTTCAGTCTTGCCATAGTGTTAACTGTAGTTGAGGCTGGGAGGGGGACACATCCCAGCTGCTCTGTTGTCTTGCAAGGGGGTGGCCTTGAATCCTCAGGATAAGTAACGTAAACTGATGCCTGTCTGTGCCTGGAAAACAGAAGGCTTTGTTTCATCCTAAGTGCAGGTCATTATTGATCTATTCTGTTGAACAGCCAAGTGTTGAGTTCTAGGAAAGGGAGATGGGCTATGATGAGTGAGTCAAGACTGGCAAGGTGGAAGGACATGGAGATAAGTAATGGCAACAGAATACCAGGTGCTCACATGCCTGGAGGCCTTCACACCTGTCTTTACCTTTCACCTTAACCCCTCTCGCCTTTCAAGATGTGGCTCATCACACTTCCCCTAGGAATGCTGACTGGGGAGGAGGCCCCTGGGGGTTCCCTCCTCTCCCAATGCGCGCTTCCAGTCTCACATCAGTGCTGCCGATGTTCCTGTCTCCTCAATTGCCCTCTCCCAAGACTGTGACCCTCAAGGTAATGACAGGATCTTATTTATCTCGGTATACCCTACTCCTAGAACAGAACCTATACGTAATAAAGAGCACAGTATATACTAGGGGATTAGCAAATATCCACTGATATTTGTGAAAGGTAAGTACAGTGACTCTGCTTGTTCCCAGCGGAGTCAGCTGATGTGGTTACTTAAGGAGATGACACCTGAGGGCATTTAGAGGTACATGAACTTTGGAGGGGACAGGTGTTCTGCTCTGTGACCTCCATGGATAATCATTTTCCCCTCATCCTCTGAGAAATGAAAGGACAAAGTTTCAGTACAATGATGCTCAGCCTTGTGTGGCCACACTCCTGGCCTTGCTTCCTACCATGCTGTTTCACTCTTTATGGCCCCCAGGGACCTAGTGATGGGAGTTAGCCCTTGGAGGAATGTGCTACCTTCAGTACAAACAAGTCATGGCCTCTCAGGTGGAAGACTGGCTTTCACAGAGGCACAGAAGTGTGCAGGAGAATACCTCTATGTGGTTTTTTGGGGGGAGGGAATTCCCAGAAGAAAGCCAAGAGATCTGGGTGAGGGTGTGGAGGAAGGGGGCTCTGCTCTCTCTGGGCCTCAGCTTACCCCTCTGTAAAATGAGGAAGTTGTACTACCCCTCTAAAAGTCTTTTCCTTTTAATATACGGGGGATCAAATCCAGGGCCTTCACACATGCTAAGCAAGCACTCTACCACTGAGCCACACCTCCAGCCCTTTTATTTATTTATTTATTTTTATTTTGAGACAAGTTATTTCTAAGTCACCCAGGCTGACCTCAAACTTGTGATCCTCCTGCCTCAACCTCTGGAGTAGCTGGGATTGCACGCGTGTGCCACTGTGCCTGGTTCTGAAACAACCTTAATTTTTGTCAGCCCTGTCATTCTAAGACTGTTAATTTGAAAGTCTGGTAAAAACAAAATATCAATGAATAACATGTGGATCAACTTGGTTGGAGTGAATCACCTCCATTCCTCCCTTGCCGCCTGGCTCAAATCACATTTCACATATTAAACCCATTTTGAAAATAAGAGAAGGGGAAGGTCTACAGGAAGCAAGTAAACCTATTCCGAGTAATCTCTCTGGCCACTCTTTCCTCCTGAGACGAGATAAGCACATTGTTTCAATCAGGCCCAAGTTCCATTTCCTTATCTTAAAACTATCTTCTGCCACATTATAAATAATCAGCTTACTAGTGAACTCAGCCAGGCGTGTGTGTGTGTGTGTGTGTGTGTGTGTGTGTGTGTGTATGTGTATGTGTGTAGTGTGCTGTCTGAGATAGCAGACAGGGCCTAGGCAGTAGCTTTAATCCTGTAAGCAGCCCAAATGAGTGAAGTTCCCCTGGTCCATCAGACCAAGAAGCTGGCTGTTGAGAGGTAAACCTTAGAGTGACCATATCATTTGTCCTATAAACCAGACACTCTTCAGAATTAAGGGAATCGCTGTTCATAATTACACTGGGACAACAGGCACAAACCAGGATTGGCCCAGACCAACGGGAACATGATCATGCCAGCTTCACCTACCCCTCTTCCCACCCACCCCACCCTCTACACTCAGTAAGGATTTGATTTCAAGGTGGAAAGTGGCTCTATCAGCTTGAAGCTTTCCGGTGGCACTCAGCTGATGGTTTTCCAGCCACACCTCATATTCCCCCAAGGACAAGGACCATCCTTTCTCCCCAGTAGGATCTACTACATGATTTAGGGGACCCAGTGAAAAATGAAAATGCAGGGCTCCATGGTCAGAGAGTATTAAGAACTTCAAGATGGCAACAGAAGAGCCTGAGGATCTTCTGAGCCTAGGGCCCTAAAGAGACCCACAGGCTGGCTCCCCAGGCAGCCTGAGCCAGGTGTGTGGTGCTTGACTCAATACACATTTGTCTGCCTGCCTGCAGGTATGCTCACTAGCTTCAATTATACTTTCAATCAATATTTTTAATATGTTATATGTTCACTTGGTTCAAACAACATCAAATGGTATGTGGCAAAATGTTTTAATTCCCTTCCTCCCTACCCAATTCCCAGCACTGCTTATCCCCTTCCTCATAGGCAACTAGTTTTTAGTTTCTTAGATATTTTTCCAGGCTTTCTTTATGCAGATATATATGTTCTTACCTTTCTCCCTTTTGGAAGATTTGAAGGTTGCATACTAGACAGGACTCCTGTGCCCTGTATTGGAAGATTTTGGTTATCTTTACTCACTAGACTATACGGTCCATGAGGGCAGGAGCCACGTCTCTCTCATTCACCACGGTACCTCCAGCAGTAAGCATGGTGCCAAACACAGCCGATTCTCAAGCACTGTAAGCACTGTGAAAGGTTTTCCTTCCTTTCTTTCATTCTTTCTCATAATACACCTTACTAAAAAGCTGCAGAGTAATTATTTCCTATTGATATCTCTTTTACTTTATTTTAATTGAATAGATTTTTGCACTGTGGGAGAGCTGACAATAAAGATGTCTCTTGGAATTCATCCTCTCTCTCTCTCTGATTTTTCTTATGAAATCAGCAGTGTGGCTTTTCTCTATATGTAGTAAACCACAGTTTGAAGTGGGGAGAGGTGGCTACTGGCATTCCTCAGACCTCAGGAAGCAGAGGAACACCATTTGAATAGGATGGTTCCTGGCACCACTCAGCACAGCAGAAGTGTTTGCAATGGCAGTGGCTTTGACCACAGACTTGAAGCCAGACTGCCTGCCTGGGTTCAAATCTCAGCTTTGCCTCAATTCTTCATCTATGCAAGTTGTGAGGATTTCATGTGTTAATAGCGCCTGGCAGGTAGTAAGTAAGTACTTTGTTAGTGATCACTAGCATCATTTCTATGTGTTAAGCTTCTTACAGATATTTTCTTAGTCTAACAAGCTATTTTTATTTCAGTTCAGTTCAACAAACATTCCCTATATCCCTCTGCCAGGGCCTAGAGATACAGGCCCTAAAGGATCTCCAAACTTCTTGGGGCTATCACACAACTGTGGTTGTGAAGCATTAAATATAGATCAGAGTCATGTCCAGGAAGGAGGTGATGAGCTTCCTGACAGCTGTCTGTACAGCCATCGTCTTCCTGGCTGTAAGAGTCTCATCTTGGGCCAAGGCCTCATGGGCAAAGACTCTCTTGCCCACCTATACCCACCTTCTTGTCTCCCGGAGCCAGCTTTCTCTGTGGCTATTACTTGATTTGCAAATAGGAGGAGTAAAGCGTTCTCCCTGCAGAGACTCTCACTCCCTCATCACCCAGGACCCTGGATGGCTGCTTCTCACTCTAGGCCAAAAAGCCCTGGTGGCCGCTGTGCAATTAGACCCTTTGGGACCTAATGAAGTGAAAAGGCATTTCCCTGCTCTGGGCCTGGGAGTGCAACAGTTACTGGCTGCTGGAGGCAGACATTAAGGAGAGCCATTTTAATTGATTAGAATGTGCATATGCTGTATTGGTTTAGTTCGCGGGCATTTTGGAACAAATAGCGCTGTCATTGTGGGCCTTAATTAGATAATAAATTAATAGATAAATGGATTCCCAAGTTCCGGTGGCCTCCCGCCTCCTCCCCAGCACCAGCACAGAGATAGAAGCTTTTTCCTGCATTGCTAGTGGGCATGAAGAGGAAGAGAGGGCTGGGGCTCTGGGCCATGGTTCCCAAGGTGCTTTTGGCTCGGGTATCCTGTAGATAACTTTTAAGTCAGATCCTAGGAAAAGGGCAGCTTGTTATCAAGGAAATGGGACAGAGCTAGAATCCAAGACTCTGCTGGTTTCTTTGCTACCAATTCTTTTAGCAAATATTTGTGGACTGCTTACTGTGGGCCAAAGATAATGCTGGGCACTGGGAGTGAGAGAAGCAAAAACTCCTATCCTCGTAGGCAGATAAATGAGTACGAATGGCATAGAGTTTGCTAGGTAGTTTTAAAAAAAGACTACAGAGAACAATTAAGCAGGAAGGGAGAAATTAGGGGCTATTAGGTTGGGAGGTCACAGAGAGGGGGTGCTAATCTTAAATAGAGTAGTTAGAAAGGTGAATGAGGAGGTGACATTTGAGCCAGGAATGAAAGACAGTGGAGAGGTGAGCCAGCCAAGTGAAGACCAGAACCAGTACCGGACACAAGACTAAGGCCAAAACACATGTAGAATCCAGGCCCCAGAGATGCCCATGCAAGAGCTTAGACAGCAGAAAGGGAGTCCATGGGGAGCACAGTTGGTGCTGTGGTTCAGACTGAAGGGCTAACTCAGGAGCCCAGGGAAAACCAGAGTCAGAATGATGTCCAGCCAGAAGGGAACTGTCAGGGGCCAGGGAGAGCAGCCTCTGAGGAGCAGGGCAGGGTAGAATCCAGGGGAGGGCTCATCTGTTCCAGATTCAGGGAAGGCTTTTGAAAGATAATATTCTCATAGAGCTTAAAAAGGATGTAGCAGAGAAGGAAACACAGCAACCAAAGCCCAGAGAGTGAAGTAACTTGCCACAGCTAGTAAGGGGTGGAGC
>PVLC010011856.1:0-46053 GCA_004027655.1 Graphiurus murinus
CTGGAGTGACTGTCCCCAGGCTTGTCACCACCCCGCTGCCTCCCTCTTCTGGAATCACGTCAGGTGTGCTTCTGTCTTGAAGACCCTGGATCTGCTTTGAAAAGGAGCCAGTTTCATCGCATTACCGTGACAGATTTCTTAATTAATCTGCTCAGATTGTCAATAATGTAATTCGCTGTTGATTTAGAAACTAGTGATATGAGCACTGCTAGTGCCATTGTGGGAAAACATCTGAATAATTCAGCTAATAGATGGGAACTCACCCAGATTGCTGGGACACGGGGAGAGGCAGCTAATGCTGAAGAGATGAGCTCGAGCTGAGCGATTCCAGCAAACTCCAGAGAGCGGGGAGGTTGTCAGATTGTGAGGGGCAGCAGCTGCCTGGTTTAATTATTGTCATTTTGGTTTTGGAGAAAAGAACCTGGGTCCCACACGCCCGGACAGAGGCCACCAACACTCCTGAAAGAATGACTTTCAGTGTATAGCATGGGACGGAGCTGACTACCACATCTTGCCTAAGAATAAGAATTCTAGGTGTGTATTAGGAACTAGAACTCACTCATACTCCGTGCTCATTAGTGTGAGTTTACTAATAAGTAACACCAGAGGACTGTGCAAATGACTTTTCTTCCCTGGGGCTTTTGCGGTGACCCAAGTGTGTCCTGCAGTGGAGTAGAGGAATCTGGAGCTGGTAGCCCTCACTCTTTTCAGACAGAAACATAGGTCCTTGGTGGAAAGTGCAGGTTAGAGATTGCCGAATCTAATTATGTGAAGATCTTACATAAACATTAAAAACTCAATCATGTTCAATTACATACTTAACATTTTGTTTTTATTGAAAATAATAAAATTCTATGGAGTTGAGCTATTATACTACATTTTTTTTTTTTTTTTTTTTTTTGCTATGCTGGTTAGACTTTTAACAGCCCTTAAGTGCAGATAAGTTAGTGCTTAGATGTAAATGTTAAGAACTGTGGTGCTTTGGATAGGAAATGTTAATTTGGTTGCATTTAACTGCAGAGTTTCACCCTTGTTCTGTTTTTACTTTCTCCTTCTCCACCCTCCAACATCCTCACATGCACAAGAGCTCATGCACATGCAAACACACATGCAAACAGATTCATGTGCACATGCATGCATAAAAGTGCTCACGATGCACATACATGTAACTATATGCATGTGCACACATACATATGCATGCACATTAAGGCATACACTGTAATACAATGCACACACATATAAATGTATGCACGAGCACACACATGAATAGGGATGCCCATAAAACATGCACAGTGCTCACACATGTAAATGTATGCATTCGTACAAAAATACACACATGCATACACGTGCACACATATACACATATGCATACACATGCGCACACGCATACACACATGCACACACATATACAGATTTCCTTCTTAGCCAACTCTCTTCTAATTTTCCATCCTGGAGGAGGAGGAGGACTTCAAAAAGAGGGAAGGACTCAACACAGTCAATCTAATACTTTGACACTTCTAAACCTCTAACAGGGAAGGATTGTTTTGCTCAGGATGTAATCCCTTGCGTTTTAACAATGTAAGGGTTGCTTTTATATCCCGAATTATTTTGAGAACCCTACAGGACAGAATTGCCTTAGTGAACAGAACCTCAGCAGAAAATTCGTGGGTAAATCCATGAAAAAATAACAAATGTGCTGTCTTTAAATAAACTCTGGGTTTTCCGAGTCGGAGCTGGTCCCTAGAGAGAAGGTATAGAAAGCCCTGCATTGGTGGGAGCCAGGTTTGGCCGCTATCACAGGACGCCCAGGAAGCAGCAGCAGAGCGTCCTCGAGGTCAGTTCCTGCTGTCTCTGGCACACGACGGAGGGGCTGCGCACGAACACCTCAGCCCACCAGCCTAGCACGTGGCGCCTTGAATCGTAAGGTCACCTCATAGTCAAGTTATCTGTGGGCGTTCTAGACATCACATCCATATTTCAGGGAGTAGAAAAGAGGAAGAGGGAAAAGGGGCTCTACCCTCTTCCCCTCTGCTCTGATCAGACAGCTTTTCTGGAAGCTTCCTTCGCCACGCACTCCCACATACACACTTCATCTTGCGTCTCCCTAGCCAGGGCTCCGCAGGCCGCACGGCACACGACAGAGGCGGGTAAATGTGGGCTTTCCAGATGAGCAGCAGCAACATGGAAGTTGTGTTGTAGGGAGGAAGGGGGGGTGGGTATTTCGAGATAACCCATTGGCTGTGATCTAAGACCAGCCAATTCCTGCAAAGAGTTGGAAAGCAAGCGGTTATTACCGCTTTAATACAACTACAAAAAAGATTTCCTATGTTTACAAAGTTGCTCAAGTATTTTGACTAGAAAAAAATGATTTTCCAAATGCATTGTTTCATGAGACCCTAAGACTGGAACACATCGAGGGGTGACTTTCACCACATAAATTCTCAGCTCCCGCAGGGAGACCGGGCATGCCCCCTGAGCTCGGGTGGGAGTCCGTGCCTTGGCAGGTCCCTGAGTTTTCTAATGATGTTGGTTATTTGGAGGCTGTTTTGCCATTTATTGAAAAATCATTTGTTGTTATTTACATGTTAAATGCTTGCCTTGTCTGATCACATATTCCCCGGGAATCTAATTTGTAAATAATTACTTGACAGAAAAGAAACTGGCTGGAAGATTCGGAGCGTGCAGAAGCAGAGACAGGCCCCAGAGAGCAGGCTGCTATGGAAAGGCCTGCACCTGAATGGCCTGAGAACAGGTTCTCATCTCAGTAGCTAGCAGCTAATAAGGTCCCCAGTTAAAGCACACACACACACACACACACACACACGTACATTTTCTGGCTTCAGACGCAGTGGACATACTTAGGCGGTCATTAGCAGGCAAGCTAGGAGCAGCTGGCTTAGTGATTAATGCTGGCATGCTTTCCCTCTTTACCTACACCCCAGAGAACGGGGATGAGGGCAGAGCCATCCTTCTTGTATGTAGCTCGGGGGGTATGGGAGGAAAGGGAGTAGCCGTTGGCTGAATGTGTGTGTCCCCCACACCCCTCAGGAAGCCCTGACCCCCAGTGGGACTCTATTAGCGATGGCCCCTCTACGGAAGTAGTTAAGGTTAAATGAAGTCGTAAGGGGGGGCCCTGTCCAATGGGATTTGTATCTTTAGAAGAGACCCCAGGATTCTCTTTATACACCACCCACCAAGGAAAGGCCATGAGGGGGACACAGGGAGAAGGTGGCTTCTTATAAGCCAGGAAGAGAGCCATCATCAGGAACTGACCTTACTGGGCCATGATACCAAACTTCTAATCTCCAGAACTATGAAAAACTGATCTCGGTGGAGTAGCTCGGAGTGTAGTATTTTGTTACAGCAGCCAAGCTCACTAATACAGTGGTGGAATGGTGGTGAGTGTTTCAGAAAGAATGCAAAGCTGGATCCCACCCACCCACCTGCCCCAGGGCCTTCTGCTGCTGTTGTACCAGAGCCTTCCAGCTCTTTTTTTTGGTGTGTGTGGTACTGGGGATTGAACCCAGGGGCATTCTACCTCCGAGCTATACCCCCAGCCCTATTTTTTATTCTTTATTTTGAAACAGGGTCTCACTAAGTTGTGGAGAGCCTCACTAGGTAGCTGAGGCTGGCTGCGAACCCAGATCCTCCGATCTCAGCCTCCCGAATGCTGGGATGACAAGCGTGCACCCGGCTCCCCTTCCAGCTCTTGATGCACCTGTGCAGCCTCCCAGAGCCCTGGCTCCTTGCTAATGCGCCCTCAGGAGCCAGAGCCCGGTGCTCCCTGCCTTTCTTGGATCCACACGGTGTTTGGATTCTTTATTCTAGAGAGTCAACGTGCACCTGCTGCATGCCCGGCACCTGCTACGTTCACGTAGACAGTAGTAGGCAGAGACAGACAGCGCTGCTTGCATGGGGATTAATCAACACGGGCAAGTACAGGCTCAGAGCCCCTCTGGCTCACAGTCACGTGAAGTCACTGGATGGCAGCTATACCCCTGCAGGTTAGCCCTAGAGACTGCTACTGGCCTCCTCTTATAGAGAAAGAACGAGGCGTAGAAAAGCCAGTGTAGCTTGGAGATGTTGTACCTTTTCTTGAAAAACCATGTGCTGATATTTACAGGTGAAATGCTTGCCTTCTCTGATCCCATATTCCCTGTCTCCAGGACACACCCTGGCTGGGAAAGCCTCCCAGAGGAGTTCAAGCCTATGTAGTGACCCGAGGATGATAGGAGTCAGACAGTCATAAGGAACAAGAGAACGGTGTTCCAGGCAGCCGGGCCAGGTGAGTCCTGGGCTGTCCCCAGAGCGGAGGATGCAGGAGGAGGGGTGTCAAAGACCCAGGGGGAGAGGCAGAGCCCCACAGCCTGCAGGGCCCCGACACTGCCCAGGACCATCACAGGGCTTCATTTGAGGTTATTAACACGATCACACTTGCATTTCAGAAAGACTGCTATGGCTGTAGCATGGAGAATGGGCTGGAAGTAGGCAAAAGGGGAGCGGTAGTCGTTACTTTGGAGGAGGAGAGTCTGGAGGAACAACACACTATGTCAGCAGGACGTGATGGGAGTCTGACTAAGTTGTGGAGACCAGGGAGGGAATTGCACGAGAACAGGGGTGCTGGCTTCTGCCTGTCCTGAGAGCTGAATGCTTGCCTCTGAGGAATCCGAGGAGCTGGTTTCTAAACACAGTCATATAAAAAAAAAAAAAAAAAAAAAATAAGCCGGGCATGGTGGCGCACGCTTGTCATCCCAGCATTTGGGAGGCTGAGATTGGAGGATCCAGGTTCAAGGCCAGCCTCAGCTACCTAATGAGGCACTCTACAACTTAGTGACAACCGGTTTCAAGATAAGGCATAAAAAATAGGACTGGGGGTGTAGCTCGAAGGTAGAATGCCCCTGAGTTCAATCCCCAGTACTGCAAAAAAAAAAAAAATAAATAAATAATAAATAAATAAATAAAAAAAATAAAAATAAATCATTCAGTTTAAAATAAAATAAATTGCAGGCCAAGCCAAGGTAATGCCCGGGCTCATCACTTCCTAATCATTTTCCGATTACCTATTTTCTTGGACATATTTACTGTCATCCTGTCTGTAGTAAGGTCCCTGCTATAATAGCGGCTAACATGTGGCTCTCCTCTATCCTGAATTCAGCGGTGTCACACTGGTCTACAGTGGTAGCTCTAAATTTGCTATTAGTAGGTGTCAAGGAAATTGGTAAACATTCAAAATTAAGTTTTATGTTTTTTTTTTTTTTTTCAGCACGCGTCTGAATAAGTCATCGCACCAGAGGTAAAGAACATGGGAGAACCCTGTTTATCCTTCAAGATTCTATCTTAGAAGCCTTTTCTGGCCTTGACCGACAACTTCTCTCTTCTTCAGAGCTTCCTATCATGTTCTGCACGACTGCCTCACAGCATTTATCCCTTATAGCTCTTTTATTTTATTTTTGGTACTGGGGATCAAAGCCAGGGCCATTCTACCTTTGAGCTACATTCCCAGTTCTCCCACCCCCTTTTTATTGTGAAATGGGTTCTCGCTAAGTTGCTGAGGCTGGCCTCGAACCTATGATCCTCTTTTCTCAGCCTCCTAAGTACTGGGATTACAGGCGTGTGCCACCACGTCCAGCTCCTCATAGCTGTTATTTGTGTTTGTTTTTTTTCCTTTTAACTGCAGGATCTTGATGGCAGGGAGTGTGTCTGGTTCACTTCAAAAACAGAATGTAGCACAGAATCAGAGTTCACCATGTGCTTCTGCAATGAAGGGACAGGTGAATGAGCCAGTAAAGATGGCTACACTTTCCTACATGAATCTACTGCACCTTCAGAGCCCTGTCTCTCTTGATGGCAGAACACTTAGATTATGATTACCCTGAAGGCTAAAGTGGCACAATACATAAGCATGTGTACAGTTCTATGCCAAAATGTCTACTCAGAATCAACTACTTCAAAAAAGGTGGCTTGTGAAAGAGATGACTTCGAAAGCTACTTGATCGTCATCTGAGCCAAGGAAAATGCCCTCCCCCCGCACCGGGAGCTGGTCCAGTACATCAAAGGCGTCCCAAGGACAATTGGAGTGGGAAGCCACGTGCCTGGATCACCTTGGGGGAAGTTGTCTTTGTAACTGATCTAAACGCCAGGCAACAGGGACAAGGACACCGGATTTGTTTGAAGAAAAAAGCATCCTGTTAGTCTTGGAAAATAATTTCAGAAAGCCACCAAAGTGCCACTTCCTCCCTCCCTCCCACACGCCCTCCCCGCCAAGCAAGACTTTGTGGGGACATCAAAGGTCCTCCCCGTCTGCTTGTGAGTCAAGTCAGTTAGCCATCCGAGGGGGGGTGCTCAGAATGTTGAGAGGAGCGGGGTTGGAAGGCCCCCTGCCCTTCTCACTTAGCTGTGGGCCTCAACAACACTTCCCGTCTCCGGGGCTCACCCCAGCCTTACTTTGGTGATTTTTCTAGACCCCCAGGGGTCGAGGGATCTGAGCTCCTGGGCTAACTTCACCATCCGTCATGGGAGCCCAGGGCATCATTTCTGAGCTTGAGTCTCTTGGGCACAGTTAAGACACTGCCTGCCACCTCTTGAAGCTGAGGCCAGAGGCAGTAATTCATCACAACAGTAAGTCCAGGGGCCTGGTATTCTTGATGCTCTTTCTAGTTTGAGTCCCCTTGTATTTTACAAGAGACACCCAAGGCCCAGGGATGTCAGGTGACTTGACCGGGCCACACACAGGCACTTGAATATGTGTGGGGGTGTCTAGGGGTGGGATCCTGTGCCTTTGCTACTTACAAAGTACGTCTGCCTTGCTTGTCAACTCTTGTTTTTTATTAGACCCATAGCTGGTGGTAATAGGGAATGATGACCCCCCCACTGCAGTATAAATTTCCATGCAGGATGCAGACACACCTGTTGACCCCACCCATCACCACCACCTGCCTCTGCCACTTGGGTGTCAATGAAGTACAAGTGTGTCCTCTCTTAATACAACCACCCTAAGCGATCGTGTCTCCATCGCCATTTAATATACTATAAAATTAGGTTGTGCGTGTCCTCCTTGCTATATACCCGTATAGATATATATGTAATAACAGTAACAGCCGTGAGGATATCAGCATCACGCATAGCACTGGTTGTATGTCAGGGACTACTCTAAGGGATTTGCACACTTTCACTTATTTAACCTTCACGGCAACTCTCCTAGGGAAGTACTCGCATCCCAATTTCATATGGGGAAACTGAGGCACAGAGAGATGAAGTAATTGGCCCCAGGACTCATAGCTAGGGACAGAATCAGAGTTTGAGCCCAAGAAGCCCAATCTCGAAACCTGCAGACGTGTGTTGACAGGTATGACCTTGCAGAGTGAGATATGTGAGACCCCGCGCTCCTGTGTTGGGGTGGCGAGGAGGGCTGCCCAGGCTCTAATGTGCTCGCTGAGACCCCACCTCATCGTGCGCCGCAAGCCTGTGCTCAGACGCAGCAACGTGTCCTAGGAGGCGGGGAGGACAACACAGGTGAGCAGCACAGATGTCCCCGTCCTGGCCGGGAGCTTCATTTCCAGCTGTGACTCCCTCCCCTCCCCCCGTGCTGCAGCGGTTTTCCTCCACCTCTGACCACCGTACCCAGCCACTGTCCTGCCCCCTCTGCACAGTTTGCATGCAAGACCGCAGCCCCTTGACTATCCTAAGTGGTCTGGCCTCCCCAGACCTCGCTTTTCCTTTGTAGCACATCCCTGACTTCCCCAAACTAGTCAGTTTCTGTCAGTTTATCGGCCCTTTCTTGGGGGAAACCTGTTGTTTACAGCCTAAGACTTTTGGAAGCTCTCCCAGAGGTGACCCGCAGCGCTTTCTGCCTCATTTTTACGCAGTGTCTTTTAGCCCTGGGATCAAAGAAGTAGACACAGAACTAGTGACGGCGATAAACTCCAGCAAGTGCCCAGAAGGCAGGCAAACCTTTCCAATTTGACACCGATTAGAGACACGCCCAGGAGGAGCCTCAATCCCACAGCAAGAAGGTAGCATAAGCCAATAGCCTGTGCACAATAGCTGTGCACACGGTGGAGACAGGACAGGTGTTCAGAAGAGCCGGGTCTGGCGCGCGCTTGTAATCCCAGTACTTGGGAGGCTGAGACAGTAGGATCGCAGGTTCACGGTCAGCCTCAGCTTCTTAGTGAGGCCCTCCACAACTTAGTGAGACCCTGTTTCAAAATAAAGAGTAAAAAATCAGGTTGGAGATGTAGCTCGGAGGTAGAATGCTTCTGGGGTTCAATCCCCAGTACCAAAACAAGCAAGCAAACAAACAAACAGAAGAGCCAGGCCTGGTGGACGGGAGGACAGGCTGTGGGAGGCATGGGAGGGGTCAGAGAAAAGAGAAGACCAGGAAGTCACCAATGCAGGACAGCCAGGGAGCAGGGCCCTGGGAGGTCCAGGAGATTGCTCCCGAAGGCCCGCAGCCTTTTCAGGACAGAGATATGTCCTGATTTCTTCAATGTGCTCCCACTGCTGCTCCCCGTGGAAGCCACTTCACAACCCCGTGGGCTTCAGTGATTGCGGGTTGAGCCAGAGCAGAGTGGCCCTACACTGGGAGGCTTCAAGGGCAATTGGGAGTCAAAGTGTAGACGGTCTGGTCTTCTGCGTTGGCTCCAGATTCCAAAATCAGAAGCCATTCTGATGGGAAGCCGGCTTCCTGAGATCTGACCCGCCAACTCGTAGCATCATGGGAACTTGTACTATAAACCAGGAGAATTATCCTTCTTTATGTCCTTTGTGACTACAAAGTCTGGGCTGGGTGGCACCTAGGGTGAGTCCCCTCTGCAGCTGGGGTCCTATGTCAGGAGCTCACGCAGAAGCAGAGAGACAGGCAGGACTTGGCGCTCACATTTGACTTGTGCTCTGATTTTGCAGATAAGGAAACCGAGGTTAGAGGAAGTGAAGTTTCTAAGTTAAGAAACTAGAGCGCGGCACCATTAGTATACAGTGTTTTGCCCCAAAGCTGGTGTTCTTGTTCCTGCGTGACATTCGGTGGTCTCAGAGGAGTAACTACTAATTTGTTTTAGCAAATGAAGTGGCCCTCTATGTGACACGTCGCATTAGTGGGTGTTGTGGGGCTCCACCAGCAAGGCGTGCAAAGCCGTGGTCTCTAAATATATTAGAAAATGACAGAAACAAAGACTCCTAAGAAAGAAACCCGCGCATGAGGCCAACTTGCATCATTGCTTCGTAGAGGTACCAGTGGCTTCAACTCCAAAATGTTCCTCTGAAAAACAATACTTGAACCAGAGCAACCTCCGCATTTGGAGCACGGGTGAAGAGGTGGTAGATAGTTCCTGACAAATATAAAATATACTAGGAAATATTTTTTTTAAATCTTGATGTTCATTACCATTTTGATACTTATGCTTGCATTTTGCTTCTCAATGAAATAAAAATCCTGGGTTGTTTTCTTTTCCACTTTTCTATAATGGGCACACACACATGCATGCACTCACGAACACACACACTCACACAGTTGGAATTTTTCTTTCAGGAAACTGCAATAGCATTCAGTGTAGAAAATCTGGCACTAAAACCTATTTTGCAGTTGGACTGTGCGCAGGACAAGGATTGACTTTCAATTTACACCTGTGATCTGAGTCATCGAGGGCTCTGATTCGGAGTTTATCTGCACTGCCTTTACTCAGCTGGATTGAATGTAGAGTGTAGAGTTACCCAACCATGACGTGGTGCTTTGATGCCTCTGAAACGGGGCCGGTGAGTTGAGTGGCTGGCCCCGTCTTACAGGAATACAAAGATTAGATTTGGTTTGTAGCCAGTCTCCCTCCTGTTCTGAAACATGCCTAGAACATCTGGGAAAACACCAAGCTCTTTATCCAGAGTCCCGGACATTCCCTAGGTGTCCCATCCGTCGGAACCTGACTGCATTTCCAACTGGCTTCACGGAGCCTACAGAGGACGGGACAGAAATGAGTCTGCTTTAATAGCTTGTCGTTATTTCCGAGACATTATATAGAATTATGGATCAATGTATAACACCTATCACAAGATAACTTTATCTCTAAACGGAGATTGCAGATGTCCAAACCTCCCCGGCCGCTGTGTGCTTCGCTTCTCTTCCAGAGAGATGGTCATTGCAGGTCTTAGTTCCTCATCCTCCAGGGCTGAGAATTTCAAGCTCGTTCTCCAAGGCAGCCTTCAGGGGCTCCCCAAATCCTCTTTCATGCTCTAAGCATGGACTGCTCCGAGCTCGTGGGCCTTTGTATATATTTCTGGAGTCTAGGCCTATGTTTTTGTCAGACACTTATAATGACCTCAGGCCCCACAGAAGTAAAAACCCTGTTATGGAAGATTTTCCATGATCTTGAAAGGAGAGAAAATCTCTTCAATGAAATGCTCATTTTCCAGAAAATTGAGGCCCAGAAAGATACGCTCATTTCCCCAGGCCAAGGCGACAAGATAGCGACAAAACGGCACTGGAGCCCGGGGACAGAAGTTTGATTTCTCTTTCAGCTCGAGTGCCAGCACCTTCCGTTGTTCTTCGTTGCAAAGAAGGTAGTTCTGGGAGACTTGACGTGTTGGCAGAGAGGGAGTTAGGATGTCAGATGTCTTGGAATGGACCGTTGCTGTCATTTTCCCTTTTAGAAAGTTATTCTGGCAGCCGGTAGGTGTTTTGTCCCCATCAACCTGTCCAGAAAATCGTGTTCACACTAGTAAACCAATCAGCCACGTGGACATGGCCACAGGAATCCTCGCGCCCGGGGCAGTGCCCTGTTGCATCTGAGTGCACGCTTGGTAGCACACTTGCAAAGCACACTTGCAAAGCACACAGAAAATGCCCATACTAGGGAATCCAGAGAAAAAGCTTGGATGTATACTTCTGTGTAAAACTTGGCTTCCTAGAGGTTTTTGAGAAGGTGTCTGTTTAGGGGAAGTCTTCTTGGGTCTGGACGCTGGCCTTCAGCACATGAAATGGTTGACTACACCCTGCTCTCTGTAAGCCTGGGGAAATTCAAACACATTGTAAATTTACTAATCAGCTGAAATAAGAACAGAGGCGATAAGGCTTCCCTACAAGGAACCCGAGAGGTGTCCCGGGGGTCTGGTCTGGTCGGCTTCGGGAGGAAGCAGAACCCTTGGGCTCCACCACGAGACTGGGTTTTATGAAATTACCCGCTATGGAGCTCCAGCCTGGAACACAGCTTAGAGGACGCCAGCATGAAACTCACACTTCCGAGGGGTCAGATCCCTACTGCAGTCAGGGCCCAGGGCTATTGCCTCTCCCCTGCCACTGAGTCCCAGAGAAGTGACTCTTTAAAGTCTGTACTTGGCTCTGTGGCAGGTCAGAGGCAATAGCCCCAGGCCCTGAGTGCAGTAGGGATCTGGCCCTTGCGCCGTACGGCTTAGGAACACGGCTGCAAGATGCAGCCCAGCCTCCCTGGAGGACAGCTTCTCCATTTGCTGCCTGGCTAATGGTAGGAGGGCCTGAAGCCTGGGAGGGAACAGAAATCGGAGATGCGGGCCCCACAGAACCCTCCCTGTTAACTTAGACAAGGTGGACAAGGCCGACAGGGACTGTGTGTCTTTTTGGTTTTCCGAAGCAGGGTTGGAACTGGTTTCTGGAGGGGTTCCACGGAGCGACCTTTGGGTGGGTGTGTTGCGCGCTGGCTCAGCCGGAAATGCGCCAGCGTTCCCTGGATCTCACATAGGAGGGCTCAGTACCACACAAGAAGGTCGAGGCCTCCCAGGGGACCTCGCTCTGCCTGCTGGTGACAGTGGCCTTCAGAGAAGGTCAAGACCGACCATATAAATCATCACCACGAACACGAGCGGTTTGCGCAATGATTTAGTTACCCGGCACTTGCGTGCTCCCGTGCAAGGAGCCGAGGGTCTGGGCGTGTGTAAGACACTCGTCCAGTCCTTGAAACATTTTCAGAGTGGTGGAGAGTGTGTGGTGCAAAAAGATGAATGAGACTTAGATGCGAGAAGTTGAGGGGGGAATGGTTCTCAGCACCCTCCAAAGCGGTATGCCGGGGAGGGGTTTCCTGTCCACCTGGACCCACAGCCAGTCAACCCCTGAGCTACACCCCCAGCCCTTTTTATTTTGTATTTAGAGACAGGGTCTTGCTAAGTTGCCAAGAGCCTTGCTAAGTTCCTAAGGCTGGCTGGCTTTGAACTTGCGATCCTCCTGTCTCAGCCTCTCAAGTACTGGGATTATAGGCGTGTGTCTCCATGCTTGCTCTGCCTAGTATTTCTTGTGGTCTCTGCTGTTCCCCTTACTCCCACAGTTATGTAGGGAGGGCGTGTGAGGTCAGAGGAGAAGGGTGCCCTGCTTTGGCTGCACTCAACACTCGGGTCCTCTGCCCGGGCCCTCTTTGGGGCTGTTGTCCCCGGCTCCCGCTTGCTGAGCAGCTGCTGCTGGCTCGTAGCCCAGCCACACACTGGACCTCACCCTCTGCTGCAGGAAATGGCCTGGCTCAAGACGGCTTAGCAACTGGCCCAGACAGCTATGCAAAGGCTGGGACGCCCCTTGCCTCAGACGGAGACAACTCTTGTTATAGGGTGGTGGTAATCCCTTCTAGAAACAAATGTCGCAAGGCAGTGAGCTCTTCTTTAGCTCTTCTCTTCTCCCCATAAGAAAGCCCTGGGGGTGATAGGATCCTGAGATGATGGAGGCCTGGTGCTGAGCTCAGCCTCAGAAGCAAGGTGGAGTCCGTGATCACAAGGAGAGACCAGATCGGTAGGGCGGACAGGGTTAGCCTGCCCTGCAGAGGGCTTTGGAGATGATCAGCAGACATGTTACCTCTAGAGATAATGTAGATGCTTAATTTATACAACTACAGGCAATCAAGCATGGGTTATTGGCAAGGTGACTGTAGGCAGGGTCACGTGCCTTGTGTCTTGAATTGAGCTAATTCTCAGACTCAGAACCCACTGTCTGAAGAAGGGGAAGCAGAGTTCCTCCCAGGAAGAAATGTACATCACAGCAACTGGATTGAGCAGTAACTCCCCCAGCGCCTTACCAAAGGGACCTAGGACATCCATTCAGGCAAGCGCACAATGGAAAAAGAGAAATAGCTAAGCTTTTCAAGGATTATTGGGTTGGCATAGATACTTGGGGCCCCAAGGAACCACTCGCTGTCAGACTGGAGGAGACCAGGAGTCAAGCAATAAATGGCGTCCTGGCCTCGGTCCAGCCCACAGACCTCATTTCCTTGGTCTTCAACAGAAGAGGAACAGATATACTTGGTCATTGGCCAAAGCTGCCCATGGGTCCTTGGCCCAGAATAAAGGTGTTATAGTGAGGCAGACCCCTGCTTCCACCAAATAGTCACAAACATGACCACATCTGCATTGGTGGCAGGAACATCAGAGATGCGTGTCACTCTCAAAGACCCAGAGGATGTCAGGGTTGTGGACTTTGTCATAGTGTCATCTAATTCACCAGTGTGACACCTACACAAACCAGCTGGATCTGACGGGGCCAGTAAACTGGCACAAAGTGAACCAAGCGGCAGTTTGGTTTGCAGCTGCTGTGCCAGATGTAGAGGATTTCAGCGAGAGGAGACCAGCGGAGTCTTTGACCTTAGAAGGCTACAGAAGATGAACAGTCTTTGGCCTAAGGAAGGAAGCCATTGATTTGGGGGAAGGTGTCATTTTCCATCCTTGAACAAAGGAAGGTCAGAAGCAGCTCGAATTGATCCAGAACAAACAAAGGATAAGCCTCTGGTCCTGCTTCAGGTCCATATCACTCTTTCCTTCTCATCATTTGAAAAAAAAACTTATCTATTGTTTATTTTACACATTTGTTTCCCAAGCAGACTCTCATATACAAGTAAAATCATAATTACTTGCTAATGGTGGAGATTAAATCACGGATTGCAATGTATTGGTTTTACATTTTTAAATGTCCTTGTTTCTTTCTTTCTTTTTTAAGTGAGGCTAATTTCACTTATCTCTGAGGATCTTAGAATCACCTGATAAAGTTTAAGCTTGATAATATCTGTTATTTTTTAGTCTGAAGCCTCCCAGGCTGCGTGGACATCATACTGAAAGTCACAGTTACCCACAACATGCAAGTGTCACGCTAACTGGCCAGATGAGCAGACAGACTTTGATGACACATGAACATCAAAGGCTGGACCATGAGTCCTATGAAGAACCAGGAGTCTTCCACATTGGGGAAGTTTTCAGGGACCAAGAAACCTGGGGCTTAGCATAGTTGTGCCAGAGTAAAGAATGGCGGCTTCCCCTACCTCCCATTTTATTTTATTTTATTTTTTTGCGGTACTGGGGATTGAACTCAGGGGCATTCTACCTCTGAGCTACACCCCCAGCCCTATTTTTTATTCTTTATTTTGAAACCGAGTCTCACTAAGTTGCGGAGTGCCTCACTAGGTAGCTGAGGCTGGCCGCGAACCCAGATCCTCTGGTCTCAGCCTCCTGAATGCTGGGATTACAAGCGTGCGCCACCACGCCCGGCTCCCTACCTCCCATTTTTAAGAAAACAGCACAGTGTAGAGGAGTCCTGTTTAGATTTTAAGGAAGCACAATCTGCCCTGTGAGTTCTTCAACCCACTTTCTGCATGATGTGGAAGGAAGACTCTCACTGTAGAATAGGACCCAGACAAAAAAGCTCTCCCTGCAGGTCTCTGTCAGGTGATGGTATGAGCGAGCCTGCTGTGTGTTCTATGTGACCTGGATAACCCTGTGGTCCCTTTGCAAGATATAGTCTGATGTGGCAGATCTCCACAGTGCTAAAAGTATGTCTGATGGGGAAGGGTACCAGGGGGAGCTCACGGCAAGGATAATCGCTGGCATTCTGGAGAAAGCCCATGCCATCGGTAGAGAAGTATGCATCTCTTGGAAAGCGGCTCCCAGCATGCTTCTTGGCTCTGGCAGGCATGCAGCATATGATCATAGGGTGGTAAGGAGCACATGGCCAGGCTGGGTTCCGAGTGGGCTTGCCACAAGGGGAGTGGAGTCCTCAAGGCCAAGAGTGAGCAGGGCCAGGGAGAGCAAGGGAAGCAGATGGCTCGAGCCCAGAGAACCTTCTCCTGCCCTGGGGTTTCTCCATAGCTCCCACCCAGGACTTCTGCAGGACCAGGGTGACGTGGCTCATTGGAACACACGTAAGTGGATGCAGCTGACATCGCTTAGGGACAGCCGTGGGAGAGAGCACTGAGGGGAACTCTCTGGGGGATGGGGGACGCGTATCCAGGTAGGTCACCTGTTCATCCTCTTTGTAGGAGAAGCAAAGTGACCGGAGGTAAGAATGTATGCTGTGGGGCATTTACGACAAAGTGCACGGGCAGTGGTATGTTCTGAAAAGAGAAGAATTGGATGAGGGAGAAAAGGAGTTCTGGGGAACGGTGTACCTCCAAAGCTGTATCTCTAAAGAACACTGTCCAAGAAATCCTTTCCGTGTGTTTTTGCATCTCAAACTTGTTTCAGGGACCATGAGCTGGCTTTTGCGTCAAAGCCCAGACTGTTTGGATATTGAAAAGGCTTTAGAACATGTTTGGGGTAGGGAAAAATGATCAGTGAGAGTAGCAATAGCTGGTCTCGAAGCAATTTTTTGAACCAAAAAATAATTGGTAATGGTGAAAGTTAATCATCTAGTCACAGTGCCTATGCAGAGATCTGGTTTAACTGACATGGTGAAAGAGACATTTGAAATTGACAGGATAGACTATGGGATTTTGAAGCTCCAGCATGTCCATTGTAACTGAGAGAGAGAGAGAGAGAGAGAGAGAGAGAGAGAGAGAGAGAGAGAGAGAGAGACTTTAACATTTATTGGAGGATGTTACCAAACAACTTCAATGATCGATTTGCATTATACAGTTGAAACAATAAAATTGAAAATAAATTAAAACCACTTAAACAACTGTTTCATGGAACAAATATGTAATGTTTGAATATTTATGATGGTAAATCAGATTAAGTTGCTGAACACTTTTTTTCCCCCTCATCTGTCAACAATGATGCAAAGCTCTCAGGAGTAAGTTATCAAGGTTTTATAGTGTGTCTTGATTAAATATAAATAAACTAATCACATTTTCATGGTTATAAAATAGTTCATTAAGTAGGGGGAGGCAGGGAAAACAGCCTTTCCCTGTAGAAACATATGGTTTGCAATGTAGTTTTACAAAAATTGCAACACATAGTTCAACATTTAAATTAATCCAACGTTCAAAGACTAAGAGATGAGAACAGATTTCATGTAGCTAATGATAATGCTTTATGATGACTTTAAAAAAAAAGTCTTAAACTGAAAACTAAGTTTTAATGTTTTGAAATTCTTCTAGAGAAGTTTGAGTCTCTTGTATTTATTCATTCTTAGGACTTCCCTTCCTTCCTGCAGCCCAGGTTTTAGAAAAAGGCTTTGGCTTTAGGATTCGTTTTCACCAAAATCCGAGGTCTGACATTTGGGAGAATTTGTAAAATTTCTAACTAGGGAATATGAAAGGAAACCCATAATGTCTTCACATTTTCTTTTGCTTTAGACCGTGGTTCCTTCAGTTGTGAAGTAATTCTGCACTTAAGGAGCAACCAGTTGAAGAATGAGCCTGGGGGAAGTTGAGGAAAGGGAAACTGGGTGAGGCTAAGTTAATTCTTCCCTGGTCTTCCACCTGGCATATTGTGGATCGCCCTTCTGCTCTGCTGAAAGACACCTTCGCTTCTTCAATCTCCCCCTGTCTGTTCCACCTCTTCTCTTCCCTTCCTTTCTCCTAAGTTGCTGACCTGAAGTCCCGGGTCCCGGAGCTGGAGGAGACACTCAGAGAAGGGGCCTCCTTCTCGTTCATATCATCTTACGTGCATGGGGTCCATACCGCCTCCTGCCCTGTGTGGCTCCTGTCCAAGCCAGCATCTTGCCTGCGTCCTGGGGGTCGTGCCCCCTGGGGACTCTGGGCATGGCTTCTGTAAGGTCGGTTTTTAGATCTCTCCTGGGATGTTTCTATGCTCATTCAAACTTTTCCTCGTTGGACCTCCATGAAGCTCCAGCTCTGTGGGGTTCACCAATGAGGGGCTGTCCACGTTCCCTACAGGTGTCACCTCTCTGCCACCAACCCATCACAATCGAAGCGGTCCTAAAGTGAAGCCCACGCATCCTGAAACTACTTGGTTGAGATGGACAGCCTTTCCCCTCCCAAACCTGGGGGTAAGTTCTTCCTTGGCATGAATGGTACCTCGAAGTGAAATTCACCACTTTTAGAATTGCTTTCCCCATTCGAATTGCAGGACACACTCTCATGCCCATGGTTCTCCTGGCTGGCTTTCTTTTAGTGAAGCCCTGTCTGAATGTCCTATTGCTGTGGTAAGAAATTGATTGCCACAAACTTAGTGATCTAAAACAACCTGAACTTATTATCTAACTGTTAATTCCATGGGTTGGAAGTCCACCGCAGGTCTCCGCAGCAGCGGCAGCAGCAGCAGCAAGATGTCAGCATAGCTGTGTTCTGGAAGCTCTAAGGAAGAATCCGATTCTGTGCCTATTCTGACTTCTCCAGGCTGCCTGCTTTTCTTTTCTTTTCTTTCTTTTTTATTGGTATATTGTAATCATGCATCTTGATGAAGTTCAGGTTGATAGAGACGAACACTGCCTGCATTTCTTTTCTTTTCCTTTTCTTTTTATGGGTATGTTGTCATCATGCATCTTGATGAAGTTCAGGGTGATAGAGACCAACCCTGCCTGCATTTCTTGACTTGTGACCCCTCCATCCATCTTCAAAGCAGACAGCCCGGCATCTTCTCTTGTCTTTGACTTCTGCTTCCACTCTTACATCGACTTCATCTGCTTCTAGCTCTTCTGCCTCCCTCATGTAAGGACCCTTGTCATCATATCCAGAACACCGAGATGATCCCACTAATATCCCCTCAATTTGAGCATTCTTAATTTCATCACACCTGCAAAGTCCCATTTATCCTGCAAGATTACATATTTGCAGGTTCTGGGGATGCGGAAGCAAACACCTTTGAGGGTCCATTATTCAGTGAGTCATATTCTCTATCTCTCGATTCACCTGTGATTTTGGAGCACCTGCAACTTGGTCCTGGGCCCACTTTCTCTCTCCATACACATTCTCCAGGAAGGGTTCCCAAAGCCATGGTTTGAAATGTTCTCTCTAAGCTGGTGGCTTCCAAATGTCTCTCCAGTCCTGATATTGCCCTTAAGCGCCAGCTTTGTACCTGTATGTGATCTCTTCACAGAGTCTGCATAACTCACTTAGATGTTTAACAGTGATCTTAAACTTAAGGTATCCTCAAAACACTCTCAATTTCTAGCCTTGAATTTGCTCTTCTGTACACTTCCTCTTGCTACAAATGACTCCACCAGCCTCCTGGTTACCTAGATCAGAAGCTCAAGAATTATTCTGTATCATTATTCTCTATTTTGCTCACTTCCACTTCTGCTTTATTAGGAAAACTGCCGTTCCTCTGTTCGGAGCCTCCTCTGGCTCCAGCCGGGCCTCACGAGCCCGCCTCCCCTCCGGCTCCAGCCTCCACCCAAGAGGGGTCTTAGGACCCATTCTATTTGCCAAGGGTTTCAAACAAGCCATAAAATACAAGACACGGATCCAGTGAACACCCAGGTATTCACCACCCAGACTTCACAGTGTGAGCATGTTTCATATCGTGATGTCTTCCAAGAAATAAATCCTGGCCTGCTTGTGAGGTCTTCTGTTTATCCCTCTTTCATCCTGTTCCTGCCCTTGTTCCTCTTCCGAGAGGAGATGCCATCCTAAAGCTGCGTGTCCCTCATGCTGTGCTCTTGTACTTCTCCATGAACTGGAGGCATATTCGAAAAGGACGAGCAGTAGCCTGCTCCACGCAAGGGTTTCTGACACAGCATTTTAGCACAATATTGGAAGTGCATGCACGCTGATGGAGTGCACAGATGTGGTTTATTCATTTTAATAACTGCACAGGTATATCTTGATATGAGCACGGTATCCCATAGCTAATACTTTTCCTATTGGTAGGCATCTCATAGCAAAATTTCCTTAGCGCACCATTATTGCACTGAATAGCAGTGGTGCCTAAATCTTCTTGCTCAAGTATGAGAAACAGCAGTAGAAATTTGAAATTTTAACATAGCTAAGTTTATCAATCTTTTTTTTTTTTCCCCTAAAATGTGAGTGCTTTGGGAACTGGCTTAAGAAAGCTCTTTTCAATTCTATGAAAACATGCACTTATATTTTCTTATAAGAATTTGCTTTCCAGATCTAATAATTCTGGAATGTGTGTTTGTGTGTGTTAGATAGAGTTAGCCAGTTGTGCCATCACAGTTTAAAGAATCTTCTAGACTTCACCTACTGAATTCTGCTGCATTTCTCAGGCTGTGTTTCTACAGGACCTGGTGCGGCAGCAGTTGTGAAAGTAACAGCCTGGGTTCTCACTCTGACTCCATTACTTACAGGTGTGTCATCTTTAGGCCGTTACACCATCGCTGTAACTGTGCCTCAATTTCCCTCAGCTGTAAAAAGAAGGTAAGATCGGGGACTGCTTTTGAGGATTAAATGGGCAGTATTGTGCTTCAGTCCCTTCATGTAGAACTTCACACTAGTAGATAACTTCGCCTTGTGAAGTGAAAGCTAACTGTCATATTGGTGCACTTATACTTTTATGTTACGTGTCAGTGTATTTCTGAGCTCCCTACTTTGTACCACGCCTGTGTCAATGACAAGCAATCTAATCACTGTAGCTTTCTGTTATCTTGAAATCTGAGTGCATACAAACTATGTGTCAGCTCATCAGGATCTGAAAAAAGCAACATGGAGATTTTGATGGCAGTAGTATTGCCTTTATAGATTAACATGAGAAAATGGACACATATTATTGGGTATTTCCACAAATAAGCATGATACAATTCTCAACTTACTTTGATCTTCATGTCTTTGAAAAATGCTCTATATTCTTTCTCATACATATTTTATGCATCTTTTGTTAGACAATATCTAGGGATTCTAAATTTTTACTGAATAAGACAGAAATTTTATTTTAACTGAAAAATCACTGCTATTGATTTTGAAAATTGATGTTGCATTCCAATTTTAAAAGTTTGACCTCATTTCTGATCTTTTTTTTTTTCTTTTCTTGTGGTTTCCTAGGATTTTTTTTTCCTGACATTTTGTCTGTTGCTTCCCACTCATTATTTCTCTTCTGAAAAATACATAACTGTGCAGTCATGATCATTAAAATTTATAGTGCTTTTTAAGTGTTGGCTACCCTTCTTAGCACTCAGCATGTATGAACTCTTCATCGTTGTGACAGCTCTACGAGGTAAATTATGTTATTGTTGCCATTTTATTGGCAGTGTCAAAGAAAAAAAAAAAAAGGAATCAATTCCTGCTGCTTGTGAAAAGAGCAAGGACGACTCCATTCAGGACTGCTGCAGTAGGCATCAATATTCTTGCAACAGTGGAGAGAGGTGGGCCGGACTCCGCCCACCGCAGGGACAGGTGGGGATGGGCAGCCAAGGAGTACGAAGAGAGTTCAGTAGGTAGAAAGTAACTAAGAGAAGACGCCAAGCGTAGGGGATTCTTGTTGAAGGCAGGTCCAGGGCTTTGACAGCAAAGGTGAGGTGGGGGAACTTGATCAGATACGGAAGCCGATCCAATATCAACGGTCGGGGAGTCCCAGTAAACAGACTTAGCAGGATTCTTGCCACAACTGAAAAAGACAAGCTGAATTCAGGGCCCAAGCTCGAGGCCCAGCTGTAAAGACAGAGCCTAAGGAGTGGTCAAGGAGGGAATCTGTCAGTAAGCATCTGAGGTGCACAGAATTTTAGTCATGACCAGAATAACATGGCTCGTAAGGGCAGAGTCAGGTCTGAACCCCTGAACCCTGAAGCTCAGCTCTGGGGTCGATGCTTTCAACCCCTCTGATAGAATGAGAAGTGGTGGTTGGGAGGATTCTTCTCTTGCTGCTGTGGGAAGGAGGCTCAGCTTACACTATTTAATATGCTTGTCACTGAAAGTACAGTGTGGGTAAATATCATTCACATAGTTAAGAACATTTCGGTGTATTGATAAAAAATATTTTTCCTTCACCTTAAAAGAATTTTGAATCTCATTGAATACTTTTCCTTCATTAACTGAGCTAATCTTATGACTTTTTCTCTTTAAATCTGTTAATGTGGTGATCACAGCCGCAGCTTTTGTGACTTTAAACCATCCTTGCATGCCTTGGATAATATGTGGGATCATGGATCATAGTAGAAATAAATTTATTAAAGCCTTAAATATCTTAATTTAGTTTTGATTTTTGAAACATACTTTCAAGTTGTTTGTTTCTTCCTTTTTGCAGAATCCTTGAAAAGCTGTTGGCCAAGTATTTTTGTGACTGCCAAGCACTAAATGATCACTAGCCATTGCTTAGAAAGCAAGATAAGAAAGGAAGTTATTGATTATTTATAATTTAGAGTTAATATAATGATTAAATTAATCTATGTTGGTTTGTATTCTATCATCATGAAGTCCAGGAAAAAGGTGGAGAGATTTTCTCTAGTGTTTAAAGATTTGTTGCCGTACATGGTGGTGCATGCCTGTAAACCCAGTACTTGGGAGGCTAAAACAGGAGAATTATAGTTTTGAGGCCAGCCTCAGCAATTTAGTCAGACCCAAAACAACTTAGTGAGACCCTGTTTCAAAATAAAATAGAGCTGGGGGTGTAGCTCAGAGGTGGAACCCCAGTGAATTCAATCCCCAATACTAGAATAAAAAAAATTGTCGAGTTCATGCCCTTGTCTGTTGACCATGATATAGAAACTCTGAAGGGGCTCTTACCATTTCTTTTCCTTTATGGAAGTTGTACGAGCACGCTGGGTTTGGAAGTCCTGATCGTACACTAATTAGGTTGAAGGGACCTGTGGCTGTGTGTGTGTCCCTGTGGTCCAGGGCCAGGAGCCCTGCCACTTGGGTTGCAGAAGGCCAGGATTGCAGGTATCTCTCTGATTATGTATAACACCTTGTGGGCTGTAATGGGGTGAAAGCACCTCACTGAGTCCCCATGTAGCCTGTTTTTGGCCTGAAATGAGATGGCTACTACCTCCTCGGTTTTATTTTTTTTTTCTTGGTGCTGAAGATTGAATCCATGGGTGTTAATACCATCGAGCTACACCCCCAGCCATTTTTATTTTGAAATAGGGTCTCACTAAGTTTGCTGAGGGTCTTGCTAAGTTGCTGAGGCTGGTCTTGAACCTGTGATCCTCCTGTCTCGTCCTCCCAAGTACTGGGATTCCAGGCACGTGCCACTCCGCCTGGCTCTAACATCTCTTTGAAACGCCTGCCACTTGTGTGATTCTACCTTTACACTTGATGTGGCCAGGACTGGGGAAGGATGCAAATTCAGTGGCCGAGGTTCAGGTGACAGGCACGTTCCCAGTCATGTCCCCGTGGGGACTTCACACTGCCACCCTCCCTCTGCGGATCCGCTGCTCCTGAGCAGAGACTGAGTCACATGACTCCATTCTTTCTGCAGAAAGAAGCCTGAGATTGCAATCCTGGTCAGACAATGCTTGCTTTTCTGGTTGAGTCAAACCCTGTGACTTGCAATTATCACTTTTCCATATTCTATGATTATCTTTCCCTCTTTTCTCTGTTCTTTTTCTTTTCTCCTTCTAAGATGTATTGGCTGGCTGGGTGCCACACCCGTGGCTGGGTGTCCTTGGAATGTCAGTGATATTGCCTGTAAGCTGCCCTCTCCTGGGGCGCCGATCTTTCCTGGGCAGAATCCTGTCATTCTGACAATCTCCTGCTCTGACTCAAGAGCTGGAATTCTCAAAAAGGGGCTCAGTTGCATTAATGCCCATGTTCTGGTTTTATTTGTTCAAAAGGGACAAAAAAGTTAAAAGGAAACTCACTTTTGAATTGTAAATCACGGTGAGACACAGAGGCCAGCGAGCGTCCCGTCTTTGCTTACGGGCGTGTAAAGCAGGCCTTCCTCCACTCCATCCTCTTGCCTTTTATTTTCCAATGGTTGGGATATTGTCTTAGAAAGCGTCCTGGGATAGAAGGTTCTCCTGGACCTGACGAATGCCTGCTAGCTGTGAGCTTTCTCCCAATTGTTTGTATGATGGTTGACGTCACTGCATTATTAATGTGTTTTAGCGGGGATGCTGGTCTTCTTGCTGTTTGTGTACATCATACACCTGAAGAAGAGAAAATCTGAAAACAGAGGGTGTTTGGAGGTAAACCAAATGGGGAATTTCTTTTTGGATCCTTTCTGCTTTTTGGTCCAAGACTTTCCAAAGAGCCCATAGGATACCTTCTTTTTGTAAAGAGTTGCTCAGAGCCAGGCGTGGTGGCGCACACTTGTAATCCCAGCATTCGGGAGGCTGAGACCGGAGGAGCCGGGTTCGCAGCCAGCCTCAGCTACCTAGTGAGGCACTCTGCAACTTAGTGAGACTCGGTTTCAAAATAAAGAATAAAAAATAGGGCTGGGGGTGTAGCTCGGAGGTAGAACGCCCCTGAGTTCAATCCCTAGTACTGCAAAAAAAAAAAAAAAAAAAAAAAAGAGTTGCTCAGGCAGCTCCTCCACGGGCCGGTTGTATTAGAACAGAGACCGACTCCTAGGCAAGGATGTAGCAACTCACTAGTCACTAAGGAATTTACCTCTTGGCACTAAGGAATATTGCAAGGCAGATTTAATTAAGGCGAACGCTTAAAGTTGGTGTTAATTTAATGGTACAATCAACTTTCAATTATCCATGGTGCTGAAAGCAGAGGTGGTATGGATAATACAAATTAACCAGTGGCCTGGAAGACGTTGTACCTCTTCTCTCAGATTCATCAGGACTGCTGCTCTCATTCTGTGACAAGGGACTAATGTTGGGATGATGGTGAAGACCAGTTTTGGGGGAGGAGTGTGTGGTAGAAAGGACAAGGAGCATCAAGGTCGTAGTGTCAGGCATTTTGTCATAGCGCCTCTTTGAAATATCCCAGTCACCTCTGAGGAAAGTGTTCCCAACCAACGTTTAGAGGTGAGGAAGCAGAGGCAGAGATGGAATGATCCGTCCAAGGCCACATCCTAGAAATGAGCAGAACAAGTGATTCTGCATCTCTCAGCCCGAGCACCCAGCAGAGGGAAAGAGAAGGTTTTAATGCAAATCTCAGCTGCAGTGTGTTCTGGCCTTTGGAGAGGAGTGCAGCCTCTTTCTCAAGCATGCTATTTTCTTTCAAAGCAAAATTCTAGCTAGAGATGAAAGGCATAGCTTGGAAGAAAACAACAGAAAGAGAGAGAGAGAGAGAGAGAGAGAGAGAGAGAGAGAGAGAGAGAGAGAGAGAGGGAGACAAGGCTTTGCATAAACAAATAGATAATTGAAGGTAAGTGAGGAAGAGAGGCTTCTGGAGGTCAGGAAACATCTTTCATTACGGGGTAGACAGAACTTTCTAGAACTAGGGCATCTATAAAGTCAGTGTCAAGCCGGGCGTGGTGGCACACGCTTGTCATCCCAGCATTTGGGAGCCTGAGACCGGATGATCCGGGTTTGTGGCCAGCCTCGGCTACCTAGTGAGGCATTCCGCAACTTAGTAGTGAGACCCTGTTTCAAAATAAATAAATAAAAAAATAGGGCTGGGGGTGTAGCTCGGAGGTAGAATGCTCCTGAGTTCAATCCCCAGTACCGCAAAAAAAAAAAAAAAAAAGTTAAGGTGCTCTGAGTGGCAAAGAACACAGAGGTCGATTGCCATGAACACGCTATCTAGAAGGGGCAGAAGAACAAACGCTCCAAGCAGCCACCTGGGGCTGCCGAAAAGGCACGCGGGTAGCACTGTCAGGGTTGGCAAAAATCACGACCAGGTGGAGTGTGTCGTTCCTCTTAAAGTACAATGGGAGGAGATTTTGTTCCGCCAGGAGATCTGCACCTTTAGCTCCCTCAGCAAAAGTCAAGGTTTGACCATGGATGGCTTCCAGGTGACTCTTCAGGGCTCAGAAAAATGACGCCCTCGGCTCTCACATTGTCTCTGCTCACCCTCTTGCCACCTCAGGTTCTTGATTTCACTAGGAGATGTGAATGATAAAGATGGTTTATAATCCTGGAGAGAAATGTGACACCATTAGCAGGTCATTGTTGAAGTCTGAACATGCCCTGTTAAGCTTCTTAGGAAGCCAGTGACAGCCGGTGATACAGGGATTGATACAGGGATTCACTTCTGTGTTTCTGTGTGTGTGTGTGTGTGTGTGTGTGTGTGTGTGTGTGTGTGCATGTGTGTACACATCTGAGTATGTTTACATGCACATGTGCATGGGCTATGGGCCCGTCTGCCATGTGGAAATCAGAGGTGATAAGTTCTGTCAGTGAAGTGAGGAGGGCGTGGGCTGTAGACAAATCCAATCACTTCTTTCCTGCCTTCCCATTCTTCTTCTTTCTTTCTTGGCTTGAGGCTCCAGTTCCAAGTGCAGCTGTCTCATCTCAGGGCAGCTTTGGGGATGGGCAAAGGAAGAGGTTTCTTGGGGTCTGCTGATCACCTGGGACCAAAAACACGTGATTGGATGCCATGGTTAATTTGATGTGTCGATTTGACTTGGCTAAGGGCTGCCAAGTCAAATATTATTGGTACAATATTATTTCTAAATGTGGCTGTGAGGGTGTTTCTGGAAGAAAGAAACATCTGAGTCCAAAGATCCACCTTCTCCAACGTGGACGGATGTCATCCACTTTGTGGAGGGCTTGAGTCCAAACAAGATGGCAGAGTGAGGGCAGATTCTTGCTTCTCTGTCTGGACTGGGCCATCCATCTTTGCCTGGCCTCTGACATGGGAGATTCTGGTTCTCTGGCATCTGGCTTGGGCTGAATCATGTCCTGAGTTCTCCAGGTTCCCCAGCTTGGACATGGCTGACTGTGAGGCTTCTCCATCTCCATGGTTGTGAGAACCAATTCCTATTGTAAACCTCCTCTTTTTTTTGTGGTACTGAGGATGGAACCCAGGGGCATTCTACCTCCGAGTTACACCCCCAGCCCTATTTCTTATTCTTTATTTTGAAACAGGGTCTCACTAAGTTGCGGAGGGCCTCACTAAGCAGCTGAGGCTGGCCACGAACCCGGATCCTCCCGTTTCAGCCTCCCAAATGCTGGGATGACAAGTGTGCGCCACCACGCCCAGCTTGTAAACCTCCTCTTATATACCTACATGTCTCTTGCTGGTTCTGCTCTTCTGGATAACCCTAACACACCTGATGACCATGTGCTTTTGAGTGGCCAGTGTCATGGCCACTTAGTGGCAGGGGGCTTCTGCCCAACCAGGTTGGAGAGACCATGTGAAGAGAGGGCCCCTGAGCCCTTCCTGTGGGTTGAGATAGGGCAGGGGCTAGCTGGAGGGTGGAGCGGATTGTCACCATTAAACCTTGATGAGATTTGTATAACAGAAGATATGTTTTAGCATTTAAGGTTCCTGGTGTCTGTGGGGAGGTTAGCGAACCGGAGGAGAACTCACCTACATCTCTGTCGTTCTTGTTTATTCTATTCTGTGTTGACAGTGGGACAACTTGCCGGTGCCTCATATGGATGTTTCAGAAGATTGTGGGGTTGAGGGGTTTTCAATTGAAATTGTCGAATTTGAAATTGTCGAAATTGAGCTGGGAGTGGTGGTGCACGCTTGTAATTGAAGTACTTGGGAGGCTGGGAAAGGAGGATCACAGGTTGGAGACCAGCTTTGGGAACTTAGCAAGACTCTCAGCAATCTAGTGAGACCTCATTTCAAAATAAAAAATACCCAATACAAAAAAAAAATAAATTGAAGAAATTGTTTTTGACTTGTTACATAGCTGTGTGGAAGTGTTAGGCTGGGAGGAAGATGAGGAGAGTAGGAGGAAGCAGCTTCCAAGAATGATGGAGCCAGGCTCGGATCCCTTACACGATGGGTGTGAGGACCAAGAGATAACCTGTGCTGGAATGTGCTGACGGATCTCCAGGGCAGTACGAGGCTGCACCCCGAGGTCTACTCTTAGGACTGCATACAGCAGGAGCCGGTATTCAGAGTCCAGGAAGCTCATTTGTCTTTGTTTTATGGTTTGTACTGAGTCCTAGAAAATAAGTGACCTTGTAGATAAATTGAGGGCAAGAGTCAAGTCTTATGTAATAACTTGAAAATACTACCTAGGAATTTGCCTCCTAGTAAGACAAAAGACTTCTATCGTCTTCAGTTTTGTCGATGATGAAATAATGGAGAAGAGTTGCCTGATAAGATACAACTGGTTGAATTTGAAGTTGAGATCAACAATATTTTTATTATAGCTATGTTCCAAGCAATATTCGAGACATGCTTGTTGCTAAAAATTTGTTTGTCATTGATCTGAACTTCAAACGCATGTGGGTGTCCTGCATTTTTATTTATTAAATCTGGTCACCCTAAATGAGAGGCATGAGCTGACAGCAGTCTGTCACCCAAGAGGGAAATCCGATTCGCACATAAATTGCCTTTTAATCTTAAGCAGGAAAACATTACGTTAAGTGAGATTAGTCAGTCACAAAAAGTAAAAAATTGGGTGCTCTCCCTAATTTGCGGAAGCTAGGGGAAAAAGTGGGTGATAGAAGGGACTTTAGACAAAGAAGAAGAAACCTTAGATGAGCAAAGAAGGTGACTTAACTGAAGGTGATGGGGGAGGTGGGGAACACCCTAATGCACGTGATGTACTTTCTTTTTTTTTTTTGCGATACTGGGGGATCGAACTTAGGGGAGTTCTACCTTCGAGCTATACCTCCAGCCCTATTTTCTATTCTTTATTTTGAAACCAGGTCTCACTAAGTTGCAGAATGCCTCACTAGGTAGTTGAGGCTGGCCACGAACCCGGATCCTTTGGTCTCAGCCTCCCAAATGCTGGGATTACAAGCGTGCGCCACCACGCCCGGCTACATGATGTACTTTCACAAACATATCAAAGTCAATCACTAAACTGAACATGAGGAGGAAGGGGAGAAGAAATGGGACAGGAATTGGGGAAGGGTTAAATGAGTGCTGTGCCCATGTATACCTTTACCAGCTTATACCTCACAAAGATCTATGATTACAATACGCCAATAAAAAATATCAAAAAAGATGAGATTAACCAAATAAAGATGTGCATGTAAATGTAAAAAAAAAAAAAATATTAAGCAGGAATCACTGAATCAGTATTGGCATGTTATGAATCTGGGTGTCTAGAGCCCAGCTTCTGTGAGCGGCAAGAGACCTGAGAAAGGCGGACAGAGGCCGGGGAGTTTGGACTTCACTTTGCAGGAAAGCAGGGCGAAGGGCAGTGTCCGAGTGCTGAAGGAAGCAACGCCCAGAGGCGGGAGACTTGCGTCCTGCGGGATGCATTGGGTCGTGCAGGGTCCGTGGGAAGCTAAGTGCCTGTAGTTGAATTCTGTCCTGCTCGGTATCCTCAGTGCCTAGAACATGCCGGTGCACAATAGGCACTTGATAAAGGGTGTTACTAGGAAGAATACATTTTAGAAAACGAAAGGAAAGCTCGACCGGGACGTCGAGGCTCGCCCAGCAGCAGAGTTCAGGAGTATTGGCGCTGCTGCATCAATGATGTGTCTTCTTGGCCTCCATCCATTGCTGTCTCTGGAGCCCAGGACAGTCACATTCTCCTGGCCCTCCTACTGACACCGCGGGTCTTGGATGGAAACTCCTTTTGAAGGTGTCCGTGTCCCTGTGAGAGCTGGAAGCCCAGGCCCTGCCTGTGGGAGGGTCGTGGTGGCTCATCCAGGCTGCGAGGATCCCGGGGCCAGAGGGACACATCTTGAGTCAGGAGACACCGCCTTGCAGCGTTTGGAACAGACCCTCCTGCTCATTTATGGGCTCCTGGGCACACGGGTCGAGAGGAGCGGGCAGGTGGGGTCTGGCTTCTCTCCTGGGCTCCTGCGACTTTCAGCATGATGCTCCAGGCAAGCCAGCTAGTCTGTTTGCTGCTTGGTCTCCTTGGACGTGACACAAGGAGTTTGTCTTAAGGGAAGTCTACAGGCCAGCTTCAATTTTATCTGTCTCTGACTGTGTGGTGCATGCTTGGGTTTCTTTTATCTTTATCACTGCCTGGTATCTGTTTCTGGGATGCTGAAACATCCCAAGGACACCTTTCTCTCCTGGGTACTTTCAGCCCGTGAGAGAATTATTTGCACACTGATCTGTGCCCCGGGGGCTGCTAAGCCTGTTGCACAGAAAAAAGAGAAAGCTGGATAGTGGAGTTTTTTTTTTCTTTCTTCTTCTTCTTCTTTAACAGATATTTTTAGCTTTTCTAAAAGCTTCTCACTCTGAGCCTTAAAAAGACATAAGAACTTCTTCCAAATATGTAAATGCTCTGGCAAGGAGCGAGAGGAGTGTTTTCAATCTTCCCTGAACGGTCTCTCATCGATGCTCGCGGGGTGAAGGGGTGACCCTGGGGTGCAGGGCAGGGTCGGGTATTGGCACCACTGGCCAGAGGATGCAGGAGTGGGAGCGGGCTCCCAGGGGCGCCGGGGCACTGTGCTGTGGACTTGGGGGGCTCAGGTTCCTCTGGCAGGCATTTGTTCACATTGGTTCTGGACATTTCGGGGTGGTGGTGCGTTGCTGTATGCGTTCCGAATGTGAGTCCAGCCGAGCCTGAGATGAGTGAGGGGGTTCCTTCTCCCCGGCCAGCCCTGGCCACATGCAGCCTTTGCAAATCACTGGCACTGTGGGTGCCACCAAGGACGAGCAGAGGCAGCCCTGGCCCCAGCTGGCTTAGTTTCCAAAAGAGTCAACCGAAGATTGTATCCCCGTACTGATTTCCAAAGCGGCGGTACTAGTTTGCGGTCCCACCGAAGGTTCAATAGGGTTCCTGTTTCCCCACGTCCGCACCAGCATCTATTATTATTTGTGTTCTTGATGATTGCCAGCCTAACTGGAGTGAGATGGAATCCCAGTGTCGTTTTGATTTTTGAAATGAAATACAAATATTATAGTCAGTCCTGCAGACCTGCATATCCATGTTCATAGCAGCACAATTTACAAGAGCCACGGAATCCACCTAGATATCCATCCGTGGAAGAATGGATCCCAGAACTTTGGTATATACACACACACAGGGGAATTTTACTCGGCCATAAAGAAGAACAAAATTACACCATTTGCAGGAAAATGGATGGAACTCTAGAATATTATACTTACTTAAGTGAGTACCCCCAGTCCCGAAGAATGAGTAGATGTATTTTCTCTCTTATATTGTGGGAGCTAGAGCGAGATTCGGAAATGGGGGTCATGGGAGATATTGAGCAGAGACTCCCGGGGAGTGACTGAGAGTGATTAGGGAAGGAAGGGGGAGAACGAAATCATTAAGAATGCAATAGGAAGCTGGGCGTGGTGGCGCACACTCGTCATCCCAGCATTTGGGAGGCTGAGACCAGAGGATCCGGGTTCGCGGCCAGCCTCAGCTACCTAGTGAGGCACTCCACAACTTAGTGAGACCCTGTTTCAAAATAAAGAATAAAAAAATAGGGCTGGGGATATAGCTCGGAGATAGAATGCCCTGAGTTCAATCCCCAGTACCAAAAAAAAAAAAAAAAAATATATATATATATATATATATATATATATAGAAATAGTAGAAATAATGCCATGGATGTTTGCAAAACTGCCAATTCCGATCTCAAACACTTGTGGTGTGTGGGTGAGGTGAGTGACCGGTGGGGAGGGTAACAAGAACTGTGTGCATGCATTTTTCTAACACTCTGTACCCCAATATGATGTAAAATTACAATGCACCAAATGAAAAAAAAAAGATTATATCCCCAGCTGCAAAATGTCCTTATGCAACACCTCCCCTGTTGTCCAGCTGTTGCCTTCCATGATCACACCTCCTTGTTCACACCAAGAAGGAATAGCACGGAAGAAGGGACGGGGTGCTATATCCATTTTGCTTCTCAGAGGGACGGGAAAGCAGGGGAGAAGCGTCCCTCACCTGGGGTGTTATCCTCAGCCTACTCTTCCCGTCAATCTTGCCTTCTTGACTAATTCATAGTTTTGATTTCCTAGAGTCCAGCTCATAGTCAGCGCTTGGTAGCTGCCGAGTTGGCGGATTGGAAAACGTATTAGTGCCTTTCAGAACCAAGTCAAAGTTTGCCTGTGTTCCGAAGTAATGACTTGACCCAGAATCTCATTGGGAAACAGCGCGAGTCCGTCGATTGACGTCGAGGTCAGGGAGCATTGTGAATGCAGCCTTTTGAGGGGGGTGTTCACTATCCTCGGGCTTGCTAGCATTTTGCAAAAGTCAATCATGTCGACACACTAATCAGAAAGTGAAGCATACCACCCTCCAGCCCTTGCATGCTCAGTCCTATTTCTGAAAGGTTAGTGACGGGTAGTCACTAACCATCTGAGTGTGCTTTGAGGCCTGAGCGGGCAGGTGCTGGTGCAGCCCCTGTGACAGGAAATCCAGGGTGATTCTACTCCTGAAATTGAGGTTTCGGGAGCCAGTTCCGTGTGTGCCCAGCCGTTTCTAGACATTATGAAGCCAGTCAGGGTGCAGAATCCTTTTGCTCACTGTATGGTAATGCTGAGGTGTAAATGTAAGGTCTGAACTCTGAACAGCTTTAATTATGGGGAGAAGTGTTGGAAGGTCTGCTATTACTTGCTAATGGTTGTACCTCGTGCTTCCTGTCTGGTGGGGGGAGTTTCCTTCACGTAGAGTGGTAGGGACATTAAAGTGGTTATCCTTATTATATATTAAAGCAGTTATCAGTGAGGTCTGGTGGTGTGCCAGACAGAGTTGGATACTTTCCACATATTCTTATAACACGGTTCCAAAATAGGTGTCATTACTCCTGCCTCCTAGCTAGAGGGTCTGGGACTCATAGAAACTGAGGAGCACCCTGGGGCCTGTTCTAAATCTTCCTTGAGACAGCCCTCAAATACTTTGCTCAGTTTTGTAAAATTGAACACGACAGACGCTAGCATTGCAGACGCGAGAGCTCAAGGTAAGGGAAGGCCGATGTTTGTCTCTGGGAGAAATGGAGATGTGAAAGACCTGAGAATAGTGCCTCATGCTTAGAACAAGTGTTTTTTGTTGTTTTGTTTTGTTTTTGGTCCATTAAATTCTACTGTAAGCATGCAAGGTAGATTGTATTGACTCTAATGTATAGATTGTATTGACTTCAAGTGGGAGGAGATTAAGTGTCCCCTTTAAGAGGACTTTGGTGAACATTCCTCAGAACTTTGTATAAAAGACCGAAAGGCATGCCTCAGCAATAAAGGGTAAATCCTAGAACTAAAGCCAAAGTCTGAACAGATCCCCCAACAGATGTGAAGACCAGAGCTCCGCAGGACCAAGGCGGTGCGCTGGGGTTTGCCTGCCTGCCAGAGCAAGGCCACCTGCACAGAGAAAACCTCACTGGACCTCTGTGTGTCACCCACAATTCACAGCGCAGTAAGGGTCCATTACTGGATGGATAAGAAGCGGGAAGTAGGGAGCAAAGCCAAGGTTTGAAAGGAAGTCCACGGAAGCAAATGGACAGAGTTAGGAGACAAGGATTTCAAAATAACTATGTTTAATTTGCTAAAGCAAATAGAATGAAAGGTGGGCAAAATGGAGGAAGAGGGAGTTTTTCAACAGACGTTTAGAATCTCTATAAAAAAAGAGTGCGATGGGATTTCAGAACTGCAAAAGGCCGTATTTACATCTAGCAACTCATGGGATGGTTCAACAGCAAAATGGCCACAACAGAATCAAAGGTGGTGAGCTCAAATTCCTTCACGAAAGTATTTAGGATGTTTCAAGACTGAAGTACAAAGAAAAAAATATTAATAATAATAAGAACAGGGAAAAGAACAGAATAGATTCTAAGAGCAATGTGGGGCCCACTTGCAACATTTCTCATTAATAACAGGAGGGCAGGAGAGAGATATTGGATAGACGTGACATTTGAGAACAATATTGATGTATTCATGATATAATGTACAAGCTCTGATTATGCCACTCTCCTTTAAAGAGAGCTGCATTTGCTCTCAGTGTGTTCTAAAGGTAATATCAATGGAATTTGGTGACAGGCAAGATTAGAATATATGAATAAAAAAGAAGAGTCAAAAGAGAATCCAAACTCTTGCCTGAGCACCTAGAAGACAAATTTTCCCTGACTGAAAAAAGAAGGCTCTCCCTCTAGTGGAGGGGTGGAGGGTCAAGTTTTTGGTTTTGAATAGGTCATCTGAGATTTCTGTTATTAAGCAGGTGGGAGGAATTCATGGTGAGGTCCAGAATGGAGATCTATAATTACAGAGCTGTCTGTAGGAGGATGAGGTAAGCATCGCTGAAGGGAGACAGATTCCAGGCACTGAGCCCCAGGGTACCCTACATTAAGATGTTGGAGGAAATAGTAAAAACCACTTACCACCCCCTAGAATCTTCTTATATAGGCTAGATGATCGATAAGCGCATCGTGCATTAAATCAAGCCTGTTGAGAAGTACAAAATCCTTCATAAATTAGTGGCGACCTTACCAATCAATTGTCTTTGTGCAAATAATAGAAATTCACAAACCACTTTCAGTTCTAGCCTGCATGTCTGCTCACAAGCACCGCCCTTCACACTCCCATGGTGGTCTCTCCCATGGTTGTTGGAGGAGAACCGAAAGCCCTCACTGCTATGTGTGCAGGCTCGGCATCTCAATTAAGCAGACCTTGGCCGACATCTGATCTGGGGTGGAGAGACATTTTGCCCACAGAAAATCATCTTGTTGGCTGTGGACGAGTCACACCTCTTAGTCTCAGCCCTGGACGGGCTGTTCCAAGGACCGTTCCAGCCTCCACCAACCACAAACTGCCCTGTTTAGAAATCATAGCATTTTAGGGGTGATACAGAGGCACCTGCATTCCTCCACCAGCTTTGGAGGAACCTCCGTTTTCCTGGCTCTCATGGAGAGTTTTAATTTAAATGTCAGAGTTGCCGCCTCTCTGCTGACGGTGGCGGCAGGACTGTCGTGGAGCGCATATTGGGACCTGTGCCTTGCTGTCAGAATGACTTCTTATTTGGCCCGCATTAAATAGCTCTAGTTGCGGTTTCAGAAAAGGCTACTGTGTCAGTCAGCGTTCCGTCATTGTGACCAAAATACGTGCCACAAACAACTTAGAGAAGGGAAGGTTTCTTTTGGCTCATGGTTTCAGGGTTCAGTCCATGGGCAGCCGGCTGCAAGGCAGGAACATCATGGATGGCGGAAGGGCGTGGCAGAGGAAAGCTGGCCAGCTTACCGCAGCTAGGAAGTAGAAAGAGACAGAGAAGAAAGAGCCAGGGACAAGATGGAGTCCTGACAGACACACCTCCCGTTGCCTATGGTTTCCACCACCTCCCGGTAGTCCATTCAGCTGACAATGGATTCATCCACTATGAGGTCAGAGCCTGAGCCATCACTTCTCAAAGCTGCACCTCCAAACGCTGCCGCCACCAGCGCTCAACAGAGATCCAAATAATAACAGCTTTGAGTTAGAAATTTACTAGAAACGATTTCATTTTGCATCACTTTGGCCAACGCTAGCAGATGTGTATTGCTACATGGATGACCAAATGCTAAGCTAAATACATACATACATACATTCCTACTCATTTTCCACTTTTATGTCACAGGCCAGCTGAATTCAGCACATAATTCTCTAAAAAATGTGTCCTCCCTCCAAATCATGCAGTTCCCTTTGCTAGTAAGAGCAAGTCAGAGGACGAGCTGTTCTTTTAGATGTGATTGAAGTGTAGGAATCACCTGCGCCTTCTTAACTCCCCAGTGGGGCAGCTGGTCCCAGGAGCCGGCCTATGAAGTTGCCTCTCCGTTGTGCACAAAGCCAAGTTTTCCCCAGCCCGTGGCTATGACCGGCATCAATGGGCGGCACCAGGAAGCCACTTCTTTTCAGTAAAATGGGCAAGCATGGCCCAGCTGTCCTGGATGAAATATTTGTTAAGCCACAGGTAAACTTCGAGACAGCCTGGCATGTAGGAACCCACATTTATGGTCCACCTTTTATACCAGACACTTCACAATCATCAAATCCTCCCCATGAGCTGTCTTAAAGAAACTCTTTGATACAGAAGGCAATTGAGGCACAGAGAGGTTAAGTAGCTTGTTCAAGGTCACATAGCCGGCGAATGGAAAACCAGGATCAGAAGACAGGAAGAGCATCCTCCAGATCTGCAATCTTTCCTCTCTCTTGTGCCCACGGGCTTTCAGCAGGTTTTGCTCTCCTCTGCCTACTTCAAGAGGGTAGGAGTTTGCACACCCCATTTGGACTTTCCGCAGGGATTATCTGTAATGTGGGCAAGGACTGGCAGCCCGTGGCATGACACTCAACCCTACAATGCACCGCCACCCTTTGGAGGAGTTACTTCCCACGACGGCATGATGGAAACCTTCCATTTCCTTTCAACAAGTGACCTTTTATTAGTTGGAGAGAGCAGCTTACATACCAGTGATTCAGTATGGAAAAGCAGAATTATTTGTTTTTGAGAAGGCTCACCACCCACCTGCATGTTCCCTTCCGCTAAACCCCCTCCCTCAGACACTAAGACAGCGAGTTGCAGGGGATAAAACATAAGGCCCTTGTTAATTGCAAATTAATAGTGCCAGGAAGATATGCAGATGGCACCTGAAGTCAATTGCTGACGGCGTCATATTCTGGTTATATTTGTCTTCCCTGCAATGCAACTGCATACCAAGCAAAGACAGCACGGAGGTTAGATTCTCTTTCAGTTCTGTGTTTCTGCAGGAGGAAGCCATGGTCTTGGTCTACCTCTGGTCCTATCTTATAGACTCGGTGGGTTTTCTTTCTTTTACTCGGTAATTGTAACAGTCTCAGGCTCTGGTGCTCCACAGGACATAGGCGGGCCTCTCTGGGAAGGCACGCTGTGCACGTTAGATAATACTCGCTTAGCTAATGAATCCTGTGCTGCGTGAGTTTGCTCATTCCCAAGCCATCCTTTGTAAATCAGTGTCACGACAGGTTCCTGGGGTATACTAGTGCTTCTATTGGCATCTGGATTACATTTGTCGAATGATTTCTTTATCTTTCAAGATTGGTAATTCGGTGATTATTTTTAAAGGTTCCATGCCAACTGCCAAAGCCAATTCATTAAGCGCAAAGGCCAAAATTTGTAAGAGAGAATGACCGGTGTGCCCCAGTAGATGATCCTGGGACAGAGGTTACCATGCTCCTGATGGGAAGAGTGTTGGGAACCTCTGATTTAGAGCAAATTCTATTTTGCTTACAAAACTACTGTCCAGGATTTTGACCGAACTGTGGGGAGTCTCATCTTAGGACAAGTGACAGAGCACGTGGAGATGTTATGACACATCTCAACGCTTATCTGTAACTGAAAAATATTTTCACCACATTTTGGTTAAGAGAACAATGGCACTTGAGCTCACTTTATTAAAGAAGAAATGAGAGTCCCCGGGGCTTCTTCGCATGCCTCGGATGAACTGCCCTAGATGCTGTCCACGAGGAAGCTGGTCCATTCATGTCAGAATTGCCCAACACCTCGCCCAGTTCCTAAGGGAGTTGACCATTTCGTTAGCTCTCCTATACAGGAGGAAATGCAACTGCTATGCAGAGGTCGCAGGCACAGGGAAGATTGGAGCCCATGACACCTCATGACAACCCAGTGCAGCAAATCTTTTTCCTGCCTCTATTTTTTTTTTTTTTTTTCTGTACTGGGGATTGAACCCAGGAGCATCCTCCCTCTAAGCTACACCCCGAGCTCTTTTTTTTTCTTCTGAAACAGAGTCTCACTAAGTTGCTCAGAATCTTGCTAAGTTGCTGAGGCTGGCCCTGAACCTGGCCTTCTCCTGTCTCAGCCTTGCAAGAACTGGAATTACAGGCATGCACCATTGCATTTGGCTCGTGACCCTATTTTTAGATTTGAAAATGGAAGGTTGAGACATGAAAATGTCTAGTCTAAGGTCACACAATTAGCAGGTGGCAGCTGGGTCTGTTTCCCAGGGCAACCTGGCCCAGTCGCAGGTGCTGTCCGCTCTGCTTTGAAGCCTTGGTGCTGTGGGAAGGTCCAGGTGGAAAAGCCTGCTCTGCGGTTAGAGGGGAACCACGTGGAAAGACTTCCTCCTCCTTCTCCAGTCCTGTTCCTCATGCATAAGGTTCTGGGCTAGGATGTGCGTGTTGGACTGAAGGGATAAGAGGCTGCCGTCTCCGTGGCCAGCACAGCCTGGGGATCCATTCGCCTTGGTCTCCCTCATACTAGGAGTGTCAGAGCTGTGCTCAGCACTGTGGTCTTTTGCAGTGTGCAGTCAGGAGGAGCTAGCCGACCTGGAGAAGCACCTGCGCTCTGGGAACCAGTAGCAGAGCCGGCTGCGTGCAGCTGAATGGTTAGCTCAGATCATCCACTGCCCTCCCACACTCCCCAGTGGCATTTCTGCACCGGGCACTCCAATAGGCCTTGAGAGGCGATTCCTGAACATCTTACAACTGCTCTCTGGAAAGTGCTGGAAATCGCCCCCGATTCGACAGAGGATACAGAATTATGCATAGAGATGTGCCATTACGGCTGCAATTGACAACAGCTATAACTGCCCCGTGGGCCGGTCAGGCTCTTTCCCCAGTAGTTACGTAAAATGCAAACAGCCCTAAGAGCACCGTCTACACTGGCCGACGGAGTCATAAAGGCTCACTATGCATACATCTAATTGTGGGGTCTGTGGCTGCCTTTCAATGCCCAAATTCAACTTGAAAGTGGTAATTTTTACTTGGGGAGAGAAAAAAAAACTGCTGTGGGGAGAGGGAGAAAAAAAATCTCACTGGCAAATTAACAGATAAGGGTCTGCCCTGCTGACACAGTCAGACAGAGGTAAAAATTCAGTCTCTTTATCACGGCAGAGCCCAGTCTCCTAAGTCAGGGAAAGAATACAGGTCAGAATATGGGGATGGTTTCCTCTTTTTAATGTATTTTTCAAGCTTGAGATCCAAAGCAAAATTTGAAATGGGCGTTTACTTGTAAATAACAACCCTCTTCATATTCATATATATATATATATATGGCATATATATACATATATATGTATAATGTTTATTAAAATTTTACAGGAATTTATAAAGATGCCCAAAGAATAATAGTCGTGCTCGTGATAGCAGGGTGAACCACGAGGAGGTTTCTAAGTAGCATTTTCAGCCTATTAATTGTTGTTCAGATAACAGTCCTATCTCTGCCGGGCTCTCTTTGGGTTTGGCAGGAGAGCTGGCAAACTGATACCGTCATTATATAGCCGAAAGCTGTACCACTTACCAGTTCATTATTGTTCAAATCAAAATCCACACTTTCCCCGCTCTCCCCGGGGTTATGAACTCGATAGGGAAGCTTTATCATTCTGCAGAGCCTTCTCTCTCCATTCTTTTTTTCTCCATATTAAGAGAAGCTGCCCCTTGAAAATATATGGATTTTTGTATTAATAGGTCCTGTGCGGAAGAGCTGGGGTGCCCGCCTCTCTTCTTTCTCCTTCTCCTCTGCCACCTGCTGTTCAGCTCTGCCACCTTGAAGTCAGCCTGACTTTCCCTCCCAAGTCTCAAATCGGGTAAATGACCAGCTTCACGTGTCAGCAGAATATTGAGCCAAATCACCATTTTCAGATGATGATTTGCTCAGAAATGGACAGAGTCTTGCCAACCTGGGCTCTGATTAAAGAGCGGTTTGGCCGGGCGTGGTGGCGCACACTTGTCATCCCAGTACTTGGGAGACTGAGACCGGAGGATTCAAGTTTTCGGCCAGCCTCAGCTACCTAGTGAGGCCCTACGCAACTTAGTGAGACCCTGTTTCGAGATAAAGAATAAAAATAAGGCTTGGGGTGGAGCTCAGAGGTAGAATACCCCTGTGTTCAATCCCCAGTACCGCAAAAAAAAAAAAAAAAAGAGTGGCTTATCGGCCAGGGCTGCACTGTGCCGAGTCTTTCTTCTACACAGCGCATGTTTCCAGTGGCTTGCATCGAGAGGGATATTAGCAAGCTCTAGAAGATGCTAAAGCCCAATTTCTCGTGGATTAGTGCACTTTAAACCAAGCGCAGCCTCCCACACCACGTAACTCATTTTGCCCTTCTTCTAACATTTAGCTTTTAGTGAGTTTGATGAAACAATATTTTATCCAAACAAATCATCTTGCACACTGGAGGTCAGACTCTCCAATGGCTTTTTCTTTGAGCGTGTGGGCGGGGGCAGGAGGAGAATTCCTGACCTCCTCCTATCTCCTCTCTATCTGGAGGAGAGCTGAGCGGCAGCCTTCCTTTTAAAACGCTCTTCCGGCTTGCTGGCACTTTCGGCTGTTTTCACCTGATGCCGTGGGAAGCCGGGAGGGATCTGGGTGAGGGAGGATGCGGGGTAGCATCACAGTGTTTCAGATAGAGCACTTCCCCCCAGAATGTCTCAGCAGCCAGAGAAACAAGCATGAGAATTTCAGTTCTCTCTGCATACGGTCGTTTCACTCCCACAATGCAGTGAGAAGCAGCCCTGGCAGGCGCCACGAAGGCGCTGCTGGCTGCGTGTGTGGAAAGCTTTGCGGGTGTGTGTTTGGGGGACAGAATCTTAACACCTTTCTGAAACCACCGTGTGCTTCTCTTAGCTGCGAACACATGCCGCTCAGATGTTTCGCCGCTCAGGACTCCCCGTTCCAGGACACCACCTACATTCCAGCATATGACTGCGCTACAGGCTTTATTTTCTTCTGATTGAATTAATCATCAATGTGCTCTAGGACTGACTGGGCCTCTCAACATTGCTGTGCGCGGAACATTTGTTTCTGATTTAGACAGCCCCCAATTTTCCACATGGCTTTTATAGTAAGAGCGTTTTCTCCCGAGCACTCTTCGTTATATTAGTTCCTTTTCTAGAAAGACAATGGCACAGAGACCCTCTCCAAAAATCGATTCCAGGGAATGATATGCTGTCATGGGCAATGGGAATGCCATCCCACGGGGACAAGTTATAATGACTTACACGAGTCTAATTGGAATCGTTTTCAAACGGATCCAAATGGCAATGCATTCTTTTAAAGATGGAACGAGATCCAATTCAGCAACCCAAGTTGGCGCCAACGCGTCGTGGTGGCTCCACTTGATAGTTCTCTGTAAAGTCAAGAATTTATAACTTCTTTTAGCTTGCTGCCCCAAGTTATAAGCAGTGAGATTCTACTTGGGTTTCCCAACTTTGAGGTCTCTCCATTTTCAGGCTAGAGTGGCCGCAGAGCTGCGTGGGGCCCATCACCGTGTAAGGTGAAGTTCCTCCAGGTGTCGGCAATTCCTTCTTACGGACTCTGAACTTTGGAGGAGAACTGGAGCCATTTTTCTGCTGTGTGCTTTGCGAGGTGTCTTCCTTTCAGAGATCTGTTGTGATGGGTGCTATGATTTTTATTTACACGTGGAATGAGAATCCACTAAAGGGAAGGCCCTGCAAGATGGCTGTGATGTCGGCAGCGGGAAGGTCTAAGCTAAATGTATTTTCCAATTGGACTGAATGTTTTCTAAATGGACTGACTGACCTGGCATGTGCTTTATTGAGTTAATCCTTTTTTTTGCTAGTGTTTGTTCTTGCTTTAGTGGAGGTGGAAACCAGGGCCTTGTGCAGGATCAGAGAGCAGCATATGCTGTGGAGTTAGAGCTTCACGCACTCGGAAGACTGGGCGGGCATGGGCACGAGCCCTTCTTCTTCTACAGAATCAAGTCACACAAAATGATGTTGAATTCTCCTTCCTCCTCTTATTGAGAAAAGAAAATGGGGGAGGGAATAGATGGTTTTATGCAAATGTATCTACTCAAGAAACCACTCACTAGTTGCATTAGTCTTGGACTTGGTTTCTCCAGCCATTGGGGGGGGGTGATAATAGGTCTCACAGGTTGCCATGGCAATAGTTGATAGGTGTGAAGAGTTTAGAACAGTGGCTGGCATATAAACCAAGATACATACCACTGGCATCCTCCTCCTCCTCCTCCTCCTCCTCCTCTTCCTCCTCATAGTTGTGGTCTTCCTCCTTCTGCTCCTCCTCCTCCTCTTGTTCCTCTTCCTCCTCCTCCTCCTCCTCTTGTTCCTTTTCCTCCTTCTCCTCCTCCTCTTTTTCCTTTCTTCCCCCTTTTCCTCCTCCTGTTCATTCATAGTCATCAAGCACATCTCATCTACTTGTGGGAGGTACACGTGTTTTCACCAGAAACTATAAATTCCTGACTCTTGTGACTCTTGAGTCAGAGACTTCTTCCTCCTTTCTGGTTCCTTAATTTGGGAAAACCTAAACTCTGTGAGTTCCAGTGTCTTCACCCATAAGTGAAGATAACAGTAGCGCCTGCCTCCTACGATGGCTACTGCCTTCGGGGACTTGGTGCATTTGAACAGCCCTGTGGACCTGCAGGGTTTGCCCTGCTGGCTACTGAAGCCGGGTCCCATACACTGTGGCCGCCTTCACCTTCACTGGTTGTGTGGCCCTGGTTTCCATTCCCTCCAGGGCCGTCTTCGGAGTATCTTCTTTGTACCAAGCACATTGGTTCACTCATCTCAGGCTACCTTCCGACTTGAATCTACCTCTACCTTCACATTTGCCCGAGACTTTGTCAACTGGTATCAAGCTAAAACAGGATGGAACATCTTCCATGTCTAGTAGGCATTACGTAACTATAGAGATGATTGCTTTTCCTATAATGGCCATAGTCATCCTGCGGGATTTAAGAAGTCACAACTGGTTTCATCTGATGGGTCATTAGGACTAATGAACCTGGTGAAATGCTTTCTTTCTCTGTAAAGAGGCCTGAGAGCTGGGAGTCGGGGCCTTGAGGAGGAAAGCAGAAGAGATAAGATGGCGCTTGCAGGGAGCTTAGGGTGAGGTGGATATTCACTGACTGCTACTCCACACAGCACTTAGTGGGAGTAATGTCTCTTCCTGTCTGTCAACCAACCAGCTGTGGGCCATTGAAAATGACGGCTCTTGGAGCCTTAGGACCCCCCACCCACCGCTCTCTTAAGGAGAGGGACTTAGAGAGGGGCACCAAGGAGGTGCTCATTCATGTTTGTTGACCAGGCATCTTGTAACCAAATCAGAGTTCATTTCCAAGGATTCATTTCAGGAGCTACATCACGACTTTCAGGAGATACCCAAGCCCTCGTCGCAGCAAGCTCAGTGTCCCTCGAGTCTCTGTCCCTGTCGCCTTTATTTTAAAAATAGACGCTATTGAAGCTCTGGAATCTCTGACCAAGAAGGCAAATGGGCGCGATGCTATTCTGGGCTCTGCCGCCATTGTCTGGCTGTCTGGCAATTCATTGACCTTTCTTCCCTCCCTTTCCCCTAAGGGAGATGCCTGCGGCGCAGGGACCCCATGGGGGCGTTGGGAGGGCTTCAGGAGTCAATGTGACGCTCCCGGGTTATAATAGGGTGCTGCCAAGCACTCTGAGGCGCTGGGATGAGAGATGAGATGGGAAAGAGCATTGTTATTACATTTTGTTAAAAATATGGATCAAAGGCTGGCTATACAGTAAGTGCGAAATGTTAATTATTGTTATAATATCATAACAAAGCAGATGCCAGGATGCTCGATCCCATGAGAAAACCTATTATAATAAGCCAGTGTGAAATGTACACATTACAAAGATATTTGGCACGGAAGCAGATTCGGTTTTGAAATCTCAACGAACAATTAAGTAGAATAAAAAATAACTTTTACTGCTATGAAAAATATAAGTGTCTTGACAACTCTTTAGCATAAAAATAAGAAGCTTGCCTTTTCCCCCACACAGAAAAGAGGCAGCCTTATTGTGGCGTCTTGATTAGCATTGGGAGGCAGCCAAGGAGAGACTTCAGGGAGCCCCTGAGAATGGAGTGTTCTGACCACAGACCCCGACGAGCCCAACATGTCCTTGAAGGTCCCATCAGGACACTGCGGATGACTGAAAAACCAAGAACGATCTGATCTTGTGGCTAGTGGACTGATTTCATCCTCACACACCTCCTCCTACCCACCACTCACGAAATCTCTTACAAAAAAGGAGCCATGAACTGCCCCCCCAAAGTGTCTTTCCCACTGTGAAGATGGCCCACATTCTGCCTTGAAAGTGTATTTCTTGATTTCCTAAATGAACCTATCTGTAGCTCTATTCTTTGTCTTAGAAATTCTTTTCCAACCCGAGTTCCCAGCACGACAGTTATTGCTTTTGCCCTACCCCTCACTCCTAGCAGAAGATGTATTTGTGGCATCCTTGGATACAGGAGGGGGAAAAAGCAATATTCTTCTTTACCATGACCTCTAAAATATCTCTCTTTATGACACAGATGAATTTGCGGGGACGTTCTCCAAATTTATAACAGAGCTATAAGTAGATCTGAGGTTTCTGAACTTCCAATGATTGCATGTTTGACTGCCTATTTCTCTCTCTTTCCTCCAATAATGTTTTATTTGGTGATATTCGAGTGGACTTTTGCACACATTATAAATACCATTGCTTCTTTAGGCTCAAGCTTTTCATGTATTTTCAGATCCAGAGAACATGGTCTATCATGTAACATAGCCAGGGAAGGGAGGAGGAGAGAGAGGGGAGGCAGGGAAGATAGATTCAGAAAGAGCCCGGCCTCATTCTCCCCCAAAAAACTAAGGTAGAGAAAATAATTTCTGTGTCCTCATGCTTTTTGCTAACAGAGCATGTGAACCAACCTAGAATAGCAAATATTCTCTCAGAACATATAACATAGTGGTGAATGAATTACCAATTCCTAGGGACAAGTAAAAGCATACATTTGCACTGGGATACGTTTTATCTCTGGGGAAGAAAGGAAGGAGGAGGAGGAGGAGGGAGAGGAGGAGGAGAAGGAGGAGGAGGGAGAGGAGGAGGAGGAGGAGGAGGAAGAGGAAGAGGAGAAGGAGGAGGAGGAGGAGGAAGATAAGGAGAACAACCACACAGCTCAGAAGGAATTTGCAGTAGAGTGTGCACCCTCAGCTGATAGAATCATGGCCAGATTACAATAATAATCTCCTTGGATTCATCGCAACATCTATCTTCCCCGACACGCACCCAGCCACTTGCCTCTGCCGGTTCCTTCCACGCTCACTTCAGTTTTCCCTCTTTAATTTTTTTCCCTGTTAGCTTTAAAAAATGTATCTGTTGTTCGAATCAAGAAGCTCCATATTTGTCAGCCAGTTGTGTCTTATGTTCCTTGTGTGAAGGGGAGAAAGTGGAAGAGGTCAAACATGGTTACAAAAAAGATATGGTGTGGAGTGAAAAAAAAAAGTAGACTTTGTCATTTAAAAAATCGTTCAGAACTGGGCATGGTGGCACACACACTTGTAATCCCAGTACTTGGGAGGCTGAGACAGGAGAATCGCAGGTTTGAGGACAGCTTCTGCAACTCAACTTAGTGAGATCCTATTTCAAAATAAAAGAATAAAGTAGGGCCAGGATGTGTCTTGGAGTTAGAATGTCCCTGGGTTCAATCTCCAATAATACACACACACACACACACACACACACACACACACACACACACACACACACATTGTTGTTCAGGATGATTTGCGATAGAGCCTGTTATAGCTTATGGCTTGGGTATAAAATATCCCCAGGCAAAGCTCATGCAAGGCAATGCAAAACTGTTCAAAGGTTGAAATAATGAAATCTTGAAGGTTCCAGTCTCATCAGTAGATAACCCCGTTGATGGATGAATGGATTTGCTGGGTGGTAAGATAGACAGGTAGGGTGTCACTGGAGGAGGTTGGTCAGTGGGGGTGTGGCCTTGGGGACTGTATATACTGCCTCTCATCCCCTCCACTCTCTCGCCATTTTTTGCCATCATGCTCTGCTCTCTTCAGGCATGACCTGGCCTAACATGATTGAAACCTCTGAAATCTCCAGAGCTGCGAGCAAATACATCTTTCCTCCTCTAAGTCGTGGTCATCAGGTGTGTTGGGTCCCAGCAATGAGCACATTAACTAAAGCAGATCCCAGGGGACCATTTGTCATGCCTGTGAACTTCAAAGGGACAGGAGTAGCCATGCCTGGGGGAACCTGTGCTTGGGCTGGCGCTGGGGTGATCTTGGGGCTTGGGGACATAGTAGGTGTTTTCCCAGCCCCTGGAAGAGACCAGGAGATTTCATGAGTGCTTCTGGGGATTTGGAAAAGGACCATGGTGCTGCTGTCAGGATTTGGGGGGAGCAGAGTGAGTGAGGTGTGAGTCCATGGGAGAGGTTGAGAGAAGACTGGTCCCTTTCCTGGGCACCTCTCTCCTGATGCCATTACAGCCTAGCTTCTTTGACAGGTAATTCCTGAGAGTCCCATTGCTGCCAAGAGGAAGAGCAAAAGCCATCGAACTGTCTTTTTCTCCCCAGGGCTCATAGCTTTCTCTTTGCCTGCTGGTCAGAGACTGGTTGCAAACGCCAGAGGCAGCTGATTGAGATGACTGATGATTGGTTGTTGTTGTTGGTGGGGTCTGATTCAGAAGGTGTTCCATTCAGTGTACAACACTGTTGGCAAAGGAACATCTCCCAGGTATCAGGCATATGGGAGATGAAGGGAGTGGAGCCCAGCCTGCCCCTGGGCTGCAGGTAGACAGGAGGGAGGTATAGCCTCAAAGTCTACTCCTGCAGAGAGGGGGTGGGGGAAGCTGGGTGTAGTGGCACACACTTGTCATCCCAGGACTTGGGAGGCTGAGACAGGAGGATCGCAGGTTCATGGCCAGCCTCAGCTACTTAGTGAGGCTCTCTGCAACTTAGTGAGACCCTGTTTCAAAATAAAGAATTAATAACAAATAGGGCTGAGGGTGTAGCTTGGAGGTAGAGTACCCCTGGGTCCCATCCCCAGTAGCCCCTCCCAGAGAGAGAGAGAGCAAGCAAGAGAGCGCACAAGCAAAGGGAGGGAGGGAGGAGAGAATCGTATACAATCCCCAAGGCCACTACCCCAGGGACCCTCTGTAGCAGTCAAGCTCTACTTTCCAACATGGCTACCTTGCTTCTGTGAGGGGTAAGGGGACATTCTAAATCCAACGCATTACAAATGGATTTATTGGGTAGTAAAGTAGGCGGGAGGGGTATGGTTGGAGATAGCAGGTCAGTGGGGGTGTGATGTTGGAGACTATATATGTCCAGGGGCCGGCCTCTCTCTCTCTCTCTCTCTCTCTCTCTCTCTCTCTCTCTCT
>PVLC010011857.1:0-45907 GCA_004027655.1 Graphiurus murinus
GAGGAGGAGGAGGAATACAAGGAAAAGACTTAGAAGAAACAACCAGGGAGGTAGAAGGGAATCCTAGAGGACAGGGTCTCAGAAGCCACATGAAGAAGGTATGATTAATGAATGAAGAGTATTCAACTCTCTCATAATGCTAAAAGGTCAAATAGCATGACTGAGAGTTTACTATTGGATGGTTTATAGGAAACACAATATTTAAATTAAACATGTTTTGTAATTCTGCCCTCATATTTAATATTAGTCAAAGATTCTTTAGTGTTGATTTGGGATGAGGTATATTTTCCCTTCCAGTATAATTTGATACTTTTTTTTCTTGGTACTGGGAATTGAACCCAGGGGCATTCTACCTCTGATCTATACCACCAATCCAAATATTGTTTTTTATTTTGAAACAGGGTCTCACTAAGTTGCTGAGGCTGGCTGCAAATGTGTAATCCTCCTGTTTCAGCCTCCTAAGTACTGGTATTACCAGTATGCACCACCATGCTAACATAGTTTTTATATTTTTTCATGTTTTTTGAAGTGAAAAAACAAAGAAATTTAAAGCCTCTTAAGGCAGAGGTTAAGATGAAGTAGGAGTGAGGGATGTGCTGCATAGATGAGTTGAATAGCAGAATAGCCCACTTTTATAGCTTCTGATAAAAATTTGATCACATCTTCTTATAAGTAAACTTCTTGCTGTAGGCTCACCTCTTCACTTATGAAGAATGTCTCTCTTAGAACCTCCCCAGCTGGGCATGGTGGTACATCCCTATGGTCTCAGTACTTGGGAGGCTGAAACAAAAAGATCTCAGGTTGGAGGCCAGAATCAACAACTTAGTGAGACCCTGTTTCAAAATTAAAATTAAAAAGGACTGGGAGTATAACTCAGAGATAAAGTGCCCTTGAGTTCAATCCCCAATACCAATCAATTAATTTATAAAAATCTTCAAGGGGATAAGCACGGGAAGGTATGTGGGAACAACATCAGCCTGGTGAACTCAGTTCTTTGAGCATGGTCACTAGACATTTATGCTGTCTGGGCCCCTCCAGGATCTTCAGGTTGACATTGACTCTATCTAGGAAACATTTGGAATGTGCCTATCTGATGGATTTCTTACAAGGCATCTCTCTTTGCAATGTCTAATCTGAAAATACATTGTGTAGGCTAACTGTGCACTTAAACTTTAATCAAAGTAAGGCAATTTTCAAAGAGTTAATGAGTTTTTGAGTCCCAGGCCTTAAGGAAAACCAGGTTTGGGCAGATAAGTCTCATCATGAGACTTTTAGATTTATAACTATAGTCTACTTTTCCTTCTCCTTTGTCTCTTTTCCCCCTGTCTTTATTTATCCATCTCCCCAGAAACAACTATGTGTTGTATTGAGCATTAGGGAGACATTTTTTGCCAGGATCTGAAATGATAATTGCAGTTATTTGATAGGGAATTTTTAAGTGATTTTTTCTCACATTCCCATTTATTTCTCTTTTCTTTTTCTTTATTTCTTTTCTTTTTTTTTTTTTTGGCATTAGGGATTGAGCCCAAGTGCATTCTATCTCTGAGCTATACCCCCATCCCTTTTTTATATTTTATTTTGAAACAGGATATCACTAAATTCCTGAGGCTGACCTCAAACTAGCAAGCTTCCTGTCTCAGCCTCCTAAATACTGGGATTACACGTATGTGCCACCACATCTGGTTCCATTCCCAATATTTTGTGTAGATTTTTATTCTTTACTATAAGAAAGTATTAGTGCTGGGTGTGGTGGCACATACCTTTAATCCTAGTACATTGCAGGCTGAGACAGGAGTATCAACATGTTGAAGCCAGCGTTAGCAACTTAGCAAGACCCTGTTTGAAAATAAAATATAAAAAGGACTTAGTATGTAGCTTGGAGGTAGAATTCCCTTGAGTTCAATCCCCAGTGCCAAAAAGAAAATAATTTATTAGTTATAACTAGAAAACAGTAAATCAAACAGGAAAAAAGAAGGATATAAGGGCTTCTTAAAAAACAAACAAATAAGAGTGGTAGATTTAAACAGTATTTAAATATGCAATTCTACTTAATTTTGCAAACTTGAGATTGCTTGTGAAATTACCTATAATTTGTTGCATGTTATGTTGATGTTGGAGTTCCAACCTACTTTATTTATTCATTATTATTACTTTTGGTGGTACTGGAGATTAAACCCAGGGTCATTCTACCTTTGAGCTATACTCCCAGCCCTTTTTAAACCAGGTCTCACTAAGTTGCTGAGGCTGGCCTCGAACCTGAGATCCTCCTGTCTCAGCCTCCCAAGTACTAGGATTACAGGCGAGCGGCACCACACCCAGCTTTACTGCCTACTTGACTAAAAGAAAGTCCAATTTTTATTAATTATTTCTGATAATTTCTAGGGATTCTTACCAGCATCTTTGAATGCATTTTGATGGTCGCTGCTTTTTACATGCAGAACCAATCTTTCCTTGGGATTTTAGGCTTTGTGCAGTATAAATCTACCTATTTAGACTACTGGTACTCTTTCTCTGCATTTTATCCATGAAGACTTATCCTTAGCTACAACAAGCTGTTTTAAAGTTTAAATTTTATTATTCAGGTATGATGAAGCCAGATCAGGAAAAAAAAAATTGTCATTGAAAAGATGGTTTGTTATTTACAATTCCTCTGCAAAGGAGCCAGCCTGCCACACTAGGGCCACCTGGGAAAGTGCCTGGGGAGGAAAGTGTCAATCAGGAAGCAGAAGTTGGGAAAAATATGGACAAAGCCTTTATGGTGTTTTTCACAGGAAGGAGCATGTAAGGCAGGTTAAGGGATGGCATATTTGAATAATTTCAGCTCACTTGACTGTTAGGGCTATACTGAGTCACTGGGTACCTGGTCTTGGGGTGATCAGAGCAGGAGAATATTGGCCTGGATGTTAAGAGCCAAATAGAGGAGGTGGGAGGAGGGGCACGGAGTGGTTAGTTTGCAGATGAAAGGCACACTCCTACTGAAGTTGTTTGCTCTCTCCAGCAATTAGCAAATCATGGGAGTGACAGTCCCTCTGATCAGGATCCTTGTGGCCCAAGATTCCAGACCGTCAATCATAGAGAAAAATAAGAAAATAAAGATCATATATGGCCCTTGGTTAGGGACCATCTCAATACATTAGACAAGTTTTGATATTCCTGAACCTCAATAGTGAAATGGTAAAGATCATTGTCTAATTCTTCTGGCCAAAACCACAGGACCTGAAGTTGACTACCCAAGTGTTCTTTTTCATACATTGTTTTTTTTGTGTGTGTGTTTGGTACTGGGAATTGAACCCAAGGACATTCTAATCTCTGATCTACACTCCCATCCCTTTTTGTTTTTGTTTTGAAATGGGGTCTCTCCATGTTGCTGAGAGTCTCACTATATTGCTGAGGCTGTCCTCCAATCTGTGATCCTTCTGTCTCAGCCTCCCAAATATTGGGATTACAGGCATGCACCACCACACCTGGCAGATTCTTTTATTTAGTATAGTTTTTTTTTTTTTTTGAGGTACACTAATGCTATAGTGAGATAGCATAGAAGAAATAAGAATAAACAGAAAGGAGACTAACAAGAGTGGAAAAAGAGACTAATCTTAAATCTAAAAACTATACAGATGCCCTCACTGTTGCTGCCCAAGCCTGTTTTCCAGCCCTGAATTCTTAAAATTTTCAATAAACTTTAAGTGCTGTGAGTTTATTGGTTATTCCCTATTTATATTCTTAGCTTATTGAATGTATTTTTAGACAGATTATAAGAAGCCTAGAGCCAAGTGTGATGTGCACGCCTGTAACCCCAGTACTTGGGAGGCTGAGACAGGAGGATGGCAGTTTCACGGCCAGTTTCAGCTACTTAGTGAGGCCCTCTGCAATTTAGTGAGACCCTGTTTCAAAATAAAATAGGGCTGGGGGTGTATCTCGGAGGTGGAATGCCCCTGGGTTCCATTCCCAGTAAAACACACACACACACACACACACACACACACACACACACACACACGCATATCTAGAGAGAGATACTATTAGAAATGCATGATATAAGTACAGTCCAAGTGCTATCTATGAACTAGTTAAGGTCAACTGAAGATACTGAGATGAACCAGACTACTAGGACCTGCTCTGTGTACCATGATCCAAAGAAATGAGCTACATTAAACTGATGTCACCCCACATACCTTTCATACCCACCATTTACAATGTTTCCTTTAAAAAAATAAGCCAGAGACCCCCCAAATGCATCTCACTCTCCAGCACCCACACTTCCCCTCCCTTTGAATGAGTATCCTGATCTGTTGTTTGCTTTTCTGAATAAATCCCCTTGCTCTCCCAAATATATCTCTGCTTGGGCCTCTTTTGACATGTCCTGAAATTCCTTTCTATGGCATAAGTCAAGAGCCTTCCAGGGGCTCAGTGTGGTGACACATGCCTGTAATCCCATACTTGAGAGCCTAAAACAGGAGGACTGCAGGGTTGAGGACAGCCTCAGCAAGTAGTGAAACTCTCATCAACCTAGCAAGACCCTGTTTCAAAATAAAAATTAAAATGGGGCTGGGAGTGTAGCTTGGAAATAGAATGCCCCTGGGTTCAATTCCCAGTACTACACACCAAAAAATCTTCCAGGGCTGAATTGAGGTCCCCTTCTCCCTTCTGGGGACCTACTCAGACGCCATCCAGTGACAGTAGCATGTATCAGTACTTCATTCCTTTTTATGGCTGAATAATATTACTTTGGATGAATATACCAAACTTTGTTTATCCATTTATCTGCTGGTGGGCATTTAGGTTGTTTCCACCTTTTGCCTATTGTGAATATTTCTGTATGAATATTTGCATGTAACCTTTTGTTTGGATGCCTATTTTCATTTTTTTTAGGTACATACTTAGATCTGGGATTTTTGTGATCATAGGATAATTCTATGTTTGCCTTGTAAAGAACTGCTGAACTCTTTTTCCATAGTGGCTACCTCATTTTACGTTCCTACCAGTAATATACAAGCATCGCACTTCCTATATTGCTATTTTTTAACCTATTCTTCCCCAACCTTTCCTTCAACTTTTATGGGAAAAAAATCTATCCTACATTTCTCTTACTAAACTTCCTCTAAAGTACCTTTCTTCCCCCTCTATTTTTATTAACATATAGTCATTAAAAAATGTCTCAATGATGGGAGAGGGGAGATAGAGAGGAATAAGGAGGCAGGAAAATGGTGATACAGAGACCAAGCAACTTCCTCTCTTGCCCATGGCAATGCCTTTCTTTGTAAAATACTTTTATTGCTGCATTATAATTATACAACATAGTGAGATTTAAAGTGATGCATTCCCTCTGTAGTACCTTTCTTAGTTTGGACTCCTCCAAGAGCACTTATTGAGATAGAGGTACAAGTCCTTTATTTGGGAGGGGATCCCAGGATGTAGGAAAGAAGGAACAGAAAGAATGAGATAGAGAAGGAGAATAACCATTGTAAAAGTGCTTAGGAGGGACTCTGCTCCACCAAGACTACTGAATAGCCTACAAAAGCTGTTCCAGAATGTTCTGCTTGACAAGTTGAAGCATTAATCCACTAGCTCTTTTTAACTCCATTGCTCGAGGGTGGTCCTCAGGAGTAGTTCCTTGTGGACTGTGCTTTGATGTTATGTTTCTTTAGTTCCTGGTATTAGGAAAGTTGTTCAGTACTGTTCCACACAGTTGCAGCTCAAACGGGAATCATAGCCGGGATATGGGAGGCATTAGTTCCATGCTTCTCACATACTCCAGGAGTTTTTTCAAATAATTTTTGCTAAAGTATAATTCATATGCAAAAAAAGGCACAAATTTAGCCAGAAGTGGTGGCACATGCCTGTAATCCGAGTACTTGAGAGGCTGAGACAGGAGGATCACAGGTTCGAGGCCAACCTCAGCAACTTAGTGAGATCCTCTCAAGATAAAAATAAAAAGGGCTGGAGTATAGCTCAGAGGTACCCCTGGGATCAGTCCCTGTTCTCTCTCTCTCTCTCTCTCTCTCTCTCTCTCTCTCTCTCTCTCTCTCTCTCTCTCTCTCTCCCTCTCTTTCTCTCTCTCTCATGCGCGCGCGTGTGCGTGCGCACACACACACACACATACACATCACAGATTCTAAGAGGACACACTGATGAATGTTGGGTCTATACACATGAAAACATCACCCTATTTCAGATAGAACATTTCCATTATCCTAGGAGGTTCCCTGGAATCCTTGTAGTCACTCCTTGCCTGTGACCCCTTCTAGTCCATCATTATTTTGATTTTGAGTACCACAGATGAGATTAGACTATTTCAGAACTTCAGACGGATGTCAGTTGTGGTGGCACATGTCTGTAATCCCAGTACTTGGAGGTTAAAACTGGAGGATTGCAAGTTTGAGACCAACCTCAGCAACTTAGCAAGAACTTGTCTCACAATAAAAAAGTAAAATTTTTAAAAAAGGGCTGAGGGTATCGCTCAGTGGTTGAACACTTCTGGGTTCAATCCCCAGCACCACACACACACACACACACACACACACACACACACACACACACACGAAAAAGCAAGAACTTCCTATAGATAAGTGTATACAGTATGCACTCTGACATGATTAGTAGCATCTTCCTTTTCTTTGCTGAGGAGTTTGCCATTGTACGAACACACCACAATCTGTTTCTCCATTCTCCTCTTGAAAGGAATCTCAGTTTGGGGCTCCTATGAAAGTCTCAGGCGCATCCTTCTGCAAGTCTTCTGGTGGACGTTACATTTCTTTCTTCACCAGCCTCGTTGTGTGCATGCAGTTGTCTCATTAAGGAATCTCTTTCTTGGTTCTAGTTGAAGATGGAGAGAGCAGCCAGAGAGAAGCAAAGGAGGAAGTCAGGCTCTGCTGTTTCCCAAAAGGCCTGCCATATGTCATGGCCCAACGGGACATTTCATTATAGAGAATATATATAATTCATGGGTTTAATGTTGTTGAATAAGAAGTAGTCACAATACCTTTTGTGAAAAATCTGCCCTTTATTATAAAAAAACATGAGCAACAGACATCCTTAACTCCTAATGTATCTTTAATATGCACTCCAGTTACACAGGGCTTTCAGCTTCTACTTTTTTCATTTCTGTAAGATTTGAATTTCTTATGAATATGCATTATTTTATTATCAGAAAAGTGATGATGATTTTTAAAGTCTTTTCAGTGTGGGTAAGTCTCTAAAGAACGTCCCTTCCTCAGAATTACCATCATGAAAGAATATAATGATATAAAACACTATACCTACACACAGGTACATATGCACATGTTATGTGCATATATAACATTTATGTATGAGTAGAGGGAAAATATTATAAATTTAGCAGAAAAAGTCTTGAGTTGCCTGGGGCTGAGAATAAAGCAGTGCATCGTGGCAGAATTACCCTCCCACACAAGAAATAGCTAAAATACCCCTGAATGAGATGAGCATAATAAGGAAAGAACAAACAGTAGAGATTTTTTAATGTAAGGATCACAATTTGTTTTATTCATCAGAGAAAATCAGAGAATCTGAGGTGCGGATCATTAAAAATTCAAGTGGCTTCTCAATAGATATTTTCCTTCTGGGTGTTGTCTTTTCTTTTTCATACTGGGGAATTGAACCCAGGAAGCATTCTACCTCCACTGAGCTATACCCCTAGCATGTGTGTGTGTGTGTGTGTGTGTGTGTGTGTGTGTGTGTGTGTGTGTGTGTGTAACCCTGGGACATTCTACCACTGAAATATACCCCCAGCCCTATTTTATTTTTTATTTTGTCTCATTAAGTTGCTGAAGGCCTTGGAAAATTGCTGAGTCTAACCTCAAACCTGTGATCTCCTGTCTTAGCCTCTCAAGTACTGGTATTACAAATGTGTGCCACCATGCCCAGCAACCCTTAACCATTTTTATTTTTGTTTTGAAACAGTGTCTCACTAAGTTTCTGAAGTTCTCACTAAGTTACTGAAGCTGTCCTTGAACCTATGATCCCCTGACTCAGGCGTCCAAATACTGGGATTACAAGTATGCACCACCATACCCGGCTCCAGGTGTTGTCTTAACCCCAGACTTGCTGTTTGTGTGTGTGTGTGTGTGTGTGTGTGTGTGTGTGTGTGTGCATGTGTGTATTATTGGGGATTGAACCCAGGGGCATTCTACCTCTGAGCTATACCCCCAGCCCCATTTTTTTTCTTTTTGAAACAGGGTCTCACTAAGTTGTGGAGGCCCTCACTAAGTAGCTGAGGCTGGCGGTGAACCTACCATCCTCCTGTCTCAGCCTCTCAAGTACTGGGATTACAAGCATGCACCACCATGCCCAGCACCTAAGAATCTTTTGTTACCCCTCAAACCCTTACTACTGCTATGTCCTAACCTTGACACCTCTCTATTGGACCCGCTAGATCCTGTGCTGTGAACACTGACTCCTCTTTGACTTCCAAGTTTATGACTTATTAACTCCCTGGGAGATAGTTAAAGGCTCTCACTCTCCCTGCAAGAAGCAGTACATTTCAGCAGTATCCTTCCTGAAGCATCTCCCCTGCCTCAGTGGTGTATTCTAAAATGCTAGTGTAAATTGTAGGGGTTCAAGGCCCAGTAGGAAGGGGGCATTTATGGCAGAGCTATTTAAGGGCCAGAAAGAGCTTCCTATGACAGCATGCAGACAGCCACCACCTCTGCTTATGGATTGTCCTGCCTCCACTGTTTACCCTCAAGGATGGAGATTCCAAAGCAGAAAATCATGAGCAGCAATTTTTTAGCTGCTGCTGGCACACAGCTGAGAATTGACTTGGATCCCACTACGGAGCCAGGATATGTCATGCTTGGAAAAGCTATTGCAGCAGCAGGGTGATCTCATTAAAATCATCAAATAAACTAAAGCAATCAACACTGCATCCTTGGAAAGCTGGAATAAGGCAGGAGTGCAGAAATTGCTGGTAGGCAGAGAGTTCCTTTTTCACACGGAGGAAGAAAGATCTTGATTCCTATTCTCACACTTGGGTGTCTGGATGCATGTGTACTTGCCTAATCACATACCTTGCTTCTTTGGCAATGATGTGCACAAACTAATCAGCCTTAACACATTAAAAACTCAGCATCACCCAGCAGTTTTTAGCTTCGGTATATACCCAACAGAAATACTTAAGTATTTTTATGAAGACATGTGTAAGAATTTTCATAGTGGTGGTGTTCATAATCACTTCAAACTGGAAGCCACACAAACAATCATCAATAGTAGAAGAGATTAATAATGCAGCAATGAGAGTTAATGGTCTTCAACTTTATACACAATGTAGTTAGATCTTGCCAGATACAAGAGTACATAGTGGTTGCTACCAACTGTTTCAAAATTTTAAAAAAAATAGGATTGGGGTTTAACTTGGTAGTAGAATGCCCCTGGGTTCACTCCCTGGCACCACACACAATTTTTTAAATTTAAAAACCTTAATTTAAAAAAATTTAAAACCTTAGCATCAAACTCTAACAGATGCCTAATGACTAAATTGCAGTAAAGGAAATATAAAATTAATCTAGGTGAATGATTAAGTGGTTTAGAGGTATGTTATGTGAATATTTGAGAAAGAGCTTTGAAAAGTAGAAGAAAGGAAATGAGAAAATGTGTTGTGTTTCAGTATGTCTCTTCTTGAAGAAACCACTTATACCAAAATAAGAATACATTTCACTCCAATAGACTTAACTAGCAAATAGAAAGTCATATGTCAGCTGGGCACAATGGCACATGTCTGTAATACCAGTACTTGGGAGGCTGAGACAAGAGGATTTCAGGTTGGAGGCCAGCCTCAGCAACTTAGTGAGACCCTGTTTTAAAATTTAAAAAATTAAAAAAATTAAAATAAAAAAGGACTGGGGGTATAGAATGCCCCAGAGTTCAATCTCCAGCAGAGAGAGAGAGAGAGAGAGAGAGAGAGAGAGAGAGAGAGAGAGAGAGAGAGAGAGAGAGAAAATTCACATGTCAAAGCAAAGCAAAAAGTAACCAACCAATGATTGATATTTCTTCCCTCTACTAAAAGTCATCAAATATATCATTATGATGTATTGTAAGAAGTGCTGAGAACTTTTGAAGCAACTTCTTCCTCTCATTTCTTTTTCCTTTTAACAGGGTGGGGGGTGGTAACTAAGAATTGAGTCCAGTGTCATTCTACCTCTGAGCTACATCCCTGACCCTATTTTATTTTGAAAGAGTCTTGCTCAATTGCTGAGGGCCTTGCTAAATTGCTGAGGCTGGTCTTGAACCTACGATCTTCCTGTCTCAGCCTCCCAAGTACTGGGATTATAGGCTTACACCACCACGTCCAGCTTCTCTCATTTATTGTGGTGACAACTCTGGCTCCAAATCCTGAGACTGCAACAGGACAATATGTCCAAGGGCAATGGGTAAGACTCTGGATTCTAAGAGGAATCATTCAGTGCACAGACAAAGACCATGAGAATGACAGCTAGGAAGAAATCCGGTCTTTCGTCCAGCTGCGGGCACTGGGCCAAGTCATAATGGAAGGTAGGATAGAGGCCAGCAGAGGAAGAAGGGGGAACAGTGAGATGGGAGACAATTGAAGGAAGATGATGCCAAAGCCTGGAACTTTACAGGCTTTCTTGTTAGGGAGGCCCCAGGGCTGGGCTGTGTCTACTGCTTGATACCCAGACATCCAGCATTTTGGTCCACATGCATTCAGGGTTATGATATCACATACTAGTGACAGAGAAGACAGGGGAAAACATTCAGAGAGCCATAAATGTCTGTCTAGGACATTTACACTTTATTGCATGCATGCACAAGGGAAAAATTTCAGGGAACACCGTGACAAGGCTAATGACAGTATATTGAGTTAACTTTTCCTCTGCAAACTAAAGAACTCTTTGGGGATAATTTGGTGGCTTTGGAGCCCACAAATCTTGCCACTCTTTCAGGTCTCTTTTTCCTAGGGCATTGTCTCTCACCCTTGGACGTGCCATGAATCCCCTGTGGATCTTGTTAAAATGCAGATTACCGTGGTTTGAATGTTTGCCCCCTCCCAAAGTAATGTTGAAATTTGTCATCATAACAGTATTAAGAGGTGGGGCCTGAAGCCAAGCATATCCATGCCTCTAATCCGAGTACTTGGGAGGCTGAGATGGGAGGATCACAGGTTCAAGGCCAGTCCCAGCAATTTAGTGAGTCCCTATCTCAAAATAGAAAATAAAAAGGGCTGGGGGAATAGCTCAGGTAGACACCCCTGGATTCCACCTGCAGTACTGAAAAAAAACGGAGAAGAAAAAGAAGAACCTTTAAAGAAGTGATTAGACCACCAGGTCTGCTATAATACATAGGATCAATGCCATTATAAAAGGACAAGTTCAGTCTCTCTCTCTCTCTCTCTCTCTCTCTCTCTCTCTCTCTCTCTCTCTCTCTCTCCCCCCCCTTGCCATGTGATGACACAGCAACAATGCCCTCACCCAAAGTCAGCACCTGGATATTGGATTTCTCAACCTACAATTCTTTGTAAATTGCTAAATCTGTGATCTTGTGTTATAGCAGCACAAACATACTGAAACATAGATCCTGCATCATGGTTTGGGAAGAGGGCCTGAGCTTCTGCATTGCTAGCAATTCCCAGTGCTGCTGCTGCTGTTCCTAGTGATGGTCTTCAGACCACGCTGAGTGGCAAGATCCTAAAACAGGGATTTGTGGTCATAGAAGCTTGATATGAAACCCTCTTCCTGTTATTTGCAGCCATTATTTTAGTACACAAACTCCGGAAAGACAAAGACATTCCAGGCTGTGATGGTGGTGAGTGGTCACTGCCCAACGACAGATATACTACTCACACTCATTTTGATGAACCCTAGGAAGATGTACCCATTCCAGTAATTAAATAAATTTAAAACAGGGCTTTTCAAACTTCCACTATTCACTCATTTTATTGAGTTTGTTTCTAGGGAGGAAAGTATTATACACTGGTATAATTAATATTTTGATTCCTTCCTTAACTTGGTAAGCAAAGCCTGCCCCATTGTTTGGAGACCTAATTAGTACCCTTGAAGCACTGCTTCAAGGGTCCATCCAATTGTCCTGCTGGTGTTGATAGTGAATATTGCCACTGAGCTCCGTGGTGGTTTCAGTGACTAATAACTGATAGAAGGCTGCATATTTCAATGCAAACATGTATCAAAGATATCATTTGTCAACAAGATAAAGAAGCCCATTAAGGTTACAACTTCTTCCAAGTAATGGCTTTTCCAGAAGTAAGCACAATCAAAGCAAAGCTATTAAGATCAGGAAGAGGGCTAACAAACATACATGGCTTAAAATCTGATGGGAAAATGTAAAGTTCAGGAAAGGGGAGAATCTATCCTTTCACTGAACAACCAATTTCCAAATACATTTTCAGACAATGGTATTTATTTATTTACTTCTTTATTTATTTTTGACATTGGAGATTGAACCCAGGAGCATTCTACCTCTGAGTTATACCCATAGCCTTTTCATTGTTACTTTGAAACAGTGTCTCCCTAAGTTGCTAAGGCTGGCCTCATCCTGCAATCCTCCTGTCTTAGCCTTCCAAGTATTGGGGTTACAGGCATGAACTACTGCGGCCAACTTCAGGCTATGATTTCTTGCTCTTTTGATTTATTCATAAGTAGAAAACTTGTGTTGCATATGTATCACCACTTGTATATGTGTGTATGGTACTGGGGATTGAACCAAGGGGCACTTTACCACTGAGATATATCCCCAGCCCTTCTTATTTTTTGAGACAAGATCTCACTAAGTTGCCCAGGCTAGTATCAAACTTGTGATTTTCCTGCCTCAGCCTCCCTAGTATTTGGGATTTACAGGCCTGTGCCATCGTGCCTGGCTTGGCAAAAATTTCATCCAGTGTGGAATACAAAGAAAAGTGCCTAATTGAAAGTGTATAAATCAATGAAATTTTGCAGTGAACTCACCAAAGCAAAAAAAAAAAAAGCGCAAGAAATGGAACATTCTCCAAACCCCAAAGCACTTCTGAGATTGGATGAGACTGGGCACATTCAGGGTATATGGTGTGGCCATAGTCAGAAGAACCCCAAAGTACTGCTTATGCTCTCTTCCCACTAAGTTAGTAACCCCCATTCCAAGATAATCTCTACTTTGACTTTGAACAGCAGAGATTTGTTTTCTCTGGCTTTGAGCACCACAGAATGCAATCACACTCTATTGTGCTTATATACTTTTAATCAGCGCCCTCATGCTCCTCTTTTCTAATCAGCAAATCGTACATCTTTGTCCCTATGCTCAGAAAGGGGTAGCCAATGAGAGCCCTGCTGATTAAGTCATTTATCAAATTACCTCCCTAAACCACTGTGTATATTTTTTTAAAAGTGTTGCATGAACACAGAGCCACCCCCCCCCCCAAATTACAATACCTTTCTATAAAAAGACAGGTCCCAGGGCATTGTCTTTATCTCCATTCTCTTTCCAAGTCATCAATTTTAAATTACCAAGTGACCCAGAGGCACTGCAGATTCCAGGTCTACAATTCTCTTAAGAGTCAGGAAAAAGAGTGGAGAGGATAAATCTTCAGCCTGTCAGCAAACTCTGAAACAACAATATCCCTGTTAACTTCCTTATGAAGAAATCCCATTCTTTTGTACTCTGGGGAAGAGAGAAGCTGATCCCTTGAAATTAGATTATCTTCTCTGCTGGTGTAAGGTGGGGCAAGACCAGGGGCTACTTCATTTTGGATTTAGCCAGTGACTAAATGGGCTGCCTGAGGGATGTCTTTCGGGTGAGAACACTCTGAGCAGGGAAGATATATAAAGTGGCACCAAGGCGACTTCAGGAAAAAAAATGCTCTAAAGGCAATTGATGATGTTGTTGACAGAAGTGAGACTTGAAAACCTAGTTATGTGGTATGGATGTCAGAATCGGTGCTATTTATGACTGTATGGAGGATATTAGATACCGAAAAGAGAGCAGAGTCTTTACTTTTCAATTTTTTCCCCTCAGAAAATTTTTCTGACTGAAGTCTACCTTGCTCCATGTCAAACCCAGTAAGACTGAGGCACTAATAATTGCTATGGGGAAGGATTGGCAGAATGAGAGTCCATTTTATCATAGCGGGAGAGATAAAAACTTCATTCCTAGGCCAGAATAAAACTGTTATGGCTCAGAAGTGTAAGGATATGATACTAAACGTTTACTGAATGTAAAGTCCTTTTATAACATCCATATGTACGTTCTAGACCCTGACATATTGAGTAAGTAGCATACACCATCTTGTTTTAGGTCAGCAAAAGCCACTAGTGGCATTATGGGGCCATAAAAGGAAGCTGTGGCAGCTGTGAGACTTTCACGGGGCACCTTCTTTGTAGTTGGCATCAAATGAAGGACATTCCCTGGTCTCCGGGAACTTGCCATCGGGTGGGAGCTGAGCATCATTTGGGAGTGTGTTAGAAACGGAGATTCTCAGGCTTCATACGTTCTTGAATCAGTATTTGTATTGGAATAAGATCCCCAGGTTCATATACACAGAAAAGACTGAGGAAGTTTGAGCTTAAATGTCTCTCTAGCTCAGTTATTCTCAACTCTAGCCACCTATTACAATATCCCAGAGAATTTAGAAAACTCTTCATTTCCACTGGAGAAATAAATCACAAGAAGAGCTGGTCCCAAAACTTAGATTAGAAGAATTTTAGGTGATCGATTGCCCTGCATGATGATTGCAATTAATGATTATTTATTGTAGATCTCTGAATTTTTTTTTATGATACTAGGAATGGAACCCAGGGACATTCTATCTCTGAGCTAAACCCCCAGCACTATTTTATTTTTATTCTGAAACAGGGTCTTGCTAAGTTGCAGAAGGCCTCACTAAGTTGTTGAGGCTGGCCTTGAACTTGCAATCCTTCTGTCTCAGTCTCCCAAGTACTGGCATTACAAATGTGTGCCACTGCACCTGTCAGAGTACATTTTTAATGTTCTCATCACATAAAAAATGAAAAATCGGTGAAGTGATGGATATGTTAATTAGTTTCAACTTTTCTACAATGTATACATAGATCAAATCATCTTGCTGTACCCCATAAACATATACAATTATTATTTGCCAAACATTTTTTGCATGTGTGATACTGGGGATTGAACCCTGGGGCATTTTACCTCTGAGCTACATTCTCAACCCTTTTTATTTTTTATTTTAAAAAAGGGTCTCACTAAGTTGCTGAAGGTCTCACTAAGTTGCCAAAGCTAGCCTCGAACCTGCCATCCTCCTGTCTCAGCCTCCCAAGTACTGAGATTACTGGCATGCACCACCCACCACACCCAAATTTATTATTTGTCCATTTAAATGAAGAAATACAAGCCAGTTGTGGTGGTGTACACCTAATCCCAGTACTTGGGAGACTGAGACAGAAGAGTCACAGGTTCAACCAGCTTTGGAAACTTAGCAACACACTCAGCAACTTAGTGAGACCCTGTTTCAAAATAAAAATAGAGTAGAGTTGGGGGTATAGTTCAGAGACAAAATATCTCTAGATTCAATCGCCAATACCAAAAAATTAAAAAATGAAGACATACAGAAGATCTGGGGTAGGAACAGTGGAAGCACGGGGCTTAGCTAGAGCAAAGGCTAGGAAGTGAGAACAATCTTGGTATGTTTTAGGAACAGCAAGAATAGTCCATCAGTATGTCTGCAGGAGAGGGAATGATGGCGGGAGTAGCAGGAATGGAGAGATCAGTGAGGAAGGCAGTCCCATGACAGTGCTCACACCATTGCCACTGGGGAGGATTTGAGTTAATGGGAAGCCATTGGTAGGCTTTCAAAGTGTTCAATATAAAAAAATTCCCTAAACCCTGAGTTAAATCATAATATTTTGAATAGTGGTTTTCTCATTCCTTTTGTCCTTTACCTACCCCATCAAAAAACAAACAAAACAAAAACATCCTTACATAGTAACTAAAATAGTTGGTTTATTAACATAGTAAAGAAAAGCACAATTTTGTTAGGATAACAGAAGTCACAGAGGATAGCAAGCTAAGTAGACCTATGTGTTGGAATCCTCATCTGCTGCTGCAAGGATATTCAGACAGACAGACAATGTATCTCCCCATGGATAGAAGAGTATTTGCAAGGTAGGCTACTAAATTAAATCCTTTTCCCAGACTTCTTAGGCTGCTCCTTCCTACATGTATGACAATGAAATCCTCTACTTAGTCCTGACTTTTGTGCAAGACCCTCCCGGATGTTAAGAAGAGTTACTTAATATGAGACAAGATCTAGGTGGATACTGAATGATTCTTGTCCTTATCCTGAAGTGGACCTGTGCCACTTTTCTCTCATGGTTACAACTCTGAGAAAGGGGGAAATGACAGTACAAAATCCAAGGTAGTGACAGCTGGAGAAGAATGTAGGGCCAGTCTGGGAGGTGAAAAAGACAGTTAGGCACAGAAGAAACAGTGAACACCATCCTGCCCATTTCTCCTTACTTTGCAGATTTGGAAACTGAGACCCAAACAGGTAAACTTATTTTTTCTGTTCAGGAGGTGGAGCTAATTTGTGGCCAAATCTAGTCGAGAATGCAGGACCCCAATGAAACTCCCAGTCCTCTGAGGAGGGTGAATTCCTTCTTGACAAATGCAGGTTGCCTTCAGAGAGCTTGGCACCACTCCATCCCCTGGGTCTATGTGGATGTCTATGTGTCCTTCTACCTGTCCATGAAGCTTCTACCTGTCTGTGAAGCTTCTGTTGCCCAGAGATTCTCCCTAGAGCCAGGACAAGTTCAGAAAATACATCCCATGCAAATATCAGAAGCCTCAAAGACCATGGAGTATGAAAGTCCTCCCGACTGGCAAGGAAGTTCCAGGACCTGCCCCAAGTCCATGGACCTGAGCCATCCCAGCAGGCCGCCAGGACTCCCAAGGGACTCAGACTTTAGAAGACCCTTCACATATGTGGCTTCTGGACCAAGAGGGTCCTCTAGGGCTTTGTATCATCCCACATTACCTAGGTTAACCTTGGCTCCTATCAGCAAGCCCCACCCTTCATTGCACCTGAAAGCAACAGTCGCCGCCATCAGGCAGTAGCGTGTGACAGGCCTCTCAACACAGGAACCATTGAGTTCCCACCACCTACTGTAACTTTGGCTATACAACCAGCCACTTTCAGATCTAGTCGCTTAAAATAGCAAGCATTGCATTCATTCATTCATTCACTCATTTTGTACTGAGGCTTGAACCCAAGGGGGGCATTCTACCTCTGAGCTCTACCTTCAGTCTTTTTTTAAATTTTTGCCTCTGAAACAGGGTCCTCCTAAGTTGCTGAGGCTGGCCTCAAACTTGCAATCCTCCTATCTCAGTCTCCCGAGTACTAGAATTACAGGCCACACTTGGTGAACAAGCATTTATTATTTCCCCTAGTCCTGTGGGTCAGCTGAGAGGTTCCAGGCTATCAAATATGATCTTATGCACCTGGTAGTTGGCTGGGATGGATTGTCTCTGTCCCATGGGGTCTGGTAGGATAGCCTGGGCATCTTCATGTGGTGGACTTAAAATTGCAGAGAATGCCAAAAGAGGGTACATTCCAAAAGGCAGGGGATATCTAAGATTCTGCTTATATTATGTTTGCTGTAGTACCATGGTCAAGTTCAGATTCAGGAGCAGGGAAATACAGTCCACCTCTTTGTGGGAAAGGGTCAGCAAAGTTATCTTGTAAAGGGCATACATACAGAGATTGCAGGAATCTGTGACATTATCATTATTGTTGTTGTTATTATTACAATAAATCACACAGCTTCTGGCAGAAGAAATGCTCCAGAGTTTTAAGGGCATTAATCAGTTATCCCATGAATAAGGTACTATGCTTCTCTCTCTCTCCTTCGTTTCCTCTTTTTTTTTTTTAAACTGGGGATTGAACCCAAGAGAATTCTACCTCTAAGTTACACCTCCAGCCCTATTTTATGTTTATTTTGAAATAGGATTTCACTAGGTTGATGAGAGTCTCACTATTTGCTGAGGCTGTCCTCAAACCTGTGATCTTCCTGTCTCAGCCTCCCAAGTACTGGGATTACAGATGTATGCCATCATGCCTCACTTATTTCCTCTTGTTTTGTCTCTTAAATTATTAATTCTCACAGAGTTGTTGCACCATTCTGAATTAAAATTTCAATAAATATAGTTTTCTTTCTCTCTCTCTCTCTTTTTTTTTTTTTTTTTGGATTGAACCCAGGGGCATTCTATCTCCAAGAAACCCCAGCTCTATTTTTTTTTTCAGTACTGGGGATTAAACCCAGGGACATTCTACCTCAAGCTATACCCCCAGCCCTATTTTTTATTATTTATTTTTGAAACAGGGTCTCACTAAGTTGTGGTTGGCCTCACTGAGTAGCTGAGGCTGGACACAAACCTGTGATCCTCCTGTCTCAGCCTCCCAAGTACTGGGATTATAAGCATGCACCACCACGCCCGGCTCCTATTTTTATTTTTAATTTGAAACAGGGTCTCCTAGGTTGATGAGAGTCTCAATACTTGCTGAGGCTGTCCTTGAACCTGCGATCCTCCTGTCTCAGCCTCCCAAGTACCAGGATTACAGGCATGCACCACCAAGTCTGGCTTAAATATAATTTTCTATATCATCCACCGTGACCTAGCTGTTTTTATTCTCTCAGTTATTCATACATACAACAAGTATAATTTTTAAAAAACCACATTTGTAGCCGAGCATAGTGGTGCACACCTGTAATCCCAGGACTTGGGGGGCGGGGGCTAAAACAGGAGGATCAGTTTCAAGACTAGTCTCATCAACTTAGACCCTGTTTCAAAATAAAGTAAAATAGGGCTGGGGATATAGCTCAGAGGTAGAATGCCTCTGAGTTCAATCCCCAGTACCACAAAAGCAAACAAATACAAAAAACACCACATTTATTTATTAAAGATATTTTGCAGTGTTGTTTTACTCAGAGAGCCTGCTCATGGGTAGTTTTTTTTTTTTTTTTTTTTTGCCCAGCAGCAAAGCAACAGTTTATATTTAGCAAATCGACATGCTAGAAGACAGTTTCAAAATAAATATAAAATATAAGGAGATAATACATTTAATTAGCTAGATTTAACCATTCTGGCTGGGCATTGTGGTGCATGCCTATAATCCCAGTACTTAGGAGGCTGACATAGGAGGATCACAGGTTCCAGGACTGCCTTAGCAACTTAGTGAGATCGTGTTTCCAAATAATAAATAAAATAGGGCTGAGGAAATAGAATGCCTCTGGCTTCAATCCTCAGTGTGCGCATATATACACACTCATACACACACATACAAAAAGATTTAACCATTTACAATGTAAATATACTTGAAAACATTATGCTGTACTTGATAAATATATACCATTTTTTATATTGGGGATTGAATCTAGGGGCATTCTGCCTCCAGACAACACCTCCAGCCCTTTTTATTTTTGAAACAGGGTCTCAGTAAGTTGTTGAGGGTCTTGCTAAGTTGCTAACGCTGGCCTTGAACTTGTGTGGTGACGCATACCTGTAATCCCAGTACAAGAGGATTTCAGGTTCAAGGACAGCCTCAGCGACTTAGTAAGCCCCTCATCAACTTAGTGAGACCCTGTTTGAAAATAAAAAAGATATAAAGGTCTGAGAGTGTAGGACAGAGCTAGAATGCCCCTGTGTTTAGTTCTCAGTACAAAAATATAAATAAAAAATTTGGAAAAAAATATAATGCTTGGCTGATTATGTGTAATCTAAATGTCAGAGGACCCTAGATACTGTGGAGGACCAAGAACCCTCAAATGGTGGGGAATTTTCAGATGTTCTTGTCCCTGCCCAGTTCTGGTCCCTTGTGTTGTCCACTTGACCCTCTGTGATCATCGATTCACATCCATGGATTCAATCAACCACAGAACAAAAATAGTCAAAGAAAAAATAATTACATTTATACTGAACATTTGTAGACTTTCTTTTGTTTTTCCCTAAAGAATACAGTATAATAATGATTTATTTACATAGCATTTGCATTGTATTAGTTATTATGAGTAATCTAGAGATTGATTTAAGGTACACAGGAGGATATGTGTAGGACATGGAAATACTATGCCATTTTATATAAGGGACTTCAGCATACACAGATTGTGGTATCCACAATAGGGGGTGGGGGTGGCCTGGAGTCAGTCTCCCATGGATACCCAAAGATGACTGTGTATTCCTCACATATCATCATGTGGACGTTGAAAGGTCAGAATTGCATCTGTATTTGAGTTGTCTATAATAAGAAAGCTATAGCCAGGAAATTCAACATATTTTCCTGTATGGACTCTAGTTTCTTTCTGTCCCAGTTCTCAAATATTCAGAAAACATAACAATCTTACATGTATACTGGGATATGGAAGTGACGTGGTACTTGGGAGGCTGTGATTGTTTTTAAATGTTACAAATTTCTAGGAATAATTGGGTTTTCACTGATACTGGTGGCATTCAATATATTTAAATTTGTAAAGCGCTGACCTTGACCTTCCTTCCTGCTGAATGATTCTAGAATATTAGGAGATAGGCCCAGTCAAATGCATCCTGTCTATTCCAAAGTCATAAAGAGGACCCCCCCAAAATCACCAAGAATCTGTTTCAAATGCTAATCTTTTAAGTAGTTTTCTAGGTAATAATATGAATTCAACTTTCTATCAAAAACATCTATAAGATGTATTTTTTTCAAGTACTGGAGATTGAACCCAGAGGTGCTCTGCTACTTTTTATTTTATTATTTTCAGAGAAGGTCTTGCTAAAATACTGTGCACTGGCTTCCAACCCCCAATCCTCCCACCTCAGTCTCCCAAATATTGGGATTCCAGGCAGGTGCCACTATGCCTGGCTCCATGAGATGTACTAACTGCCCAGATAGCTCAGATATAGGTGCCTTATATGTATATGCTTTGAAATATGTCTAGGTAACTACCTGGGAGGATATTTTTTCTTTAGATGTAAAGTTGTATGAAGTCCTGTTGTGTTTCTAACATATTTGGTCATGTCGTCTCTGTGTAAATGTATAAATGTATCATTAACAATATAATACAGGAACTGCCAAACTTTTTCCATAAGAGGCCAGATAGCAAGCATTTCAGGCTTTGCACACCACATGGTTTCTCATAACTATTCAGCTCAGTGGTTGTGACATGAAAGCAAATAAAAACAATTTGTAATTCACAGGTGTGGCTTTATTAAAATAAAACTTTATTTGTGGATTCTGAATTTTAAATTTCATATAATTTTCACATGTCATGAAATATTCTGTTTTGTTTTTGTTTTTGTTTTTTGATTTTGGTGGAGGGGGAGTTGGTACTGGGGATTGAACCGAGGGGAATTCTACCTCTAGCTACACCCCCAGCCCTTTTTATATTTTTTGTTTTGAAATAAGGTCTCACTAAGTTGCTGAGAGCTTTGCTAAGTTGCTGAGACTGGTCTCGAACCTGCAATCCTCCTGTCTCAGCCTCCCAAGTACTGGAATTACAGGTGTGTGTCACCATGCCCAGCTTCATGAAATATTCTTTTAAAAATATGTTGCACTGTCTACAAATGTCAAAACCATCCCTGGTCCTTGAGCAGTACAAAAGCAGGCGATGAGTAGGATTCAGCCCCTGAGCCAGTTTTCCGACTCCTGGCACACTGCATTAATTAATGGAGCAGCTTTCTGACAAAGGAAACGAGATTCCAGACTTGAGCTCTCTGGCTCCATTTTGGCATCTCTGTTTTCTCTATAAATATATTTCTCTAGGAAAGCTAATCTCTTTAAATTTTTAGCAACTCTGCTTTTATATATAACCACAGGCAAGAACTGTTTCTTCTTGTTTATTTCTTTAAGCAAAGATAAAAGCCATTTGATAGCAAATTAGTTTTCTTTTTCTTTATTTGCACATAATTGTGTGGGTTTAAGTCTTTCCTTTTCCTTATTTATTCTTTACAAAGCTGTGCATTTCTTTGTCTGAGAGACATGACAATGATCTGCGAATTGGCAACATGAGTAATAAATCATGAAGTTGTAGAACAAAGCTCATTCTGATAATGGTAGCTCATCCCTCTGTCCCAGAATCAGCAAATTCTATCCTTCACGACCTTTCATTAGGCATTTTGGTCCTAGCCCTATATTGTCTTTGATTATAGTGTATCATAAAGACCTTTGCTCAATCTGATCTTTTTCGATTTTCCAATTTAGATCTCAAGAACTAAATAAAATCAATGTCAGCATTTTGACAGCGGTAGTACTTCAACCATGGTTCAGCATTCTTTTATAACTAGTGTTGCTCTATATCCTGATGATACATAGAGAATGTTTCACGGTGTTTGCATTTATCTCATTGGCTTGGATGTTTCTGTCTGATACATAAGACTCCTGATGCCTCCATGTCCAGATAAAACTGGTCCAAAGTTCATCTAATTCCAGTTGGATTAGGCAGGTCTAACGAATCTTTTAATGTGATTTTGCCATCCAATGTTTTATGACTTTTTTTGGCAAAATAGTATGCCAAATTTACTTAGCAGTGGATTTTACTTTTTAAGTAGTTGTTTGAATACTGTATCTGTTTTTGTACCCCATAGTCAAAGTAGTGTGGCATTATTCTTAGTGGTTAAAGGCGCTATGAGGTTCTTTTGAGGCACTTCCTTTAAGGTATTATTTACATCCTCATTCTTCCATTCTAAGTTGTAGAACAAAGCTCATCTCTTTGTTCTAAATTGTCAAACAAAGCCCATTCTGATAATGGTCGTTATGTAAATATTTACCACGCTTTGAAAATGGCACAAATCTGTATTTTTCAATGGAAGCCATTTCCTTTTTTAGGTTAGTCATGAATTTATCTCAATGGAATGATTACTGGGAACTTGTTGGACACTGGGTCTCATGCCAAATATAATGAAATGTACATAGACAAGTGAAACATGCCCAGTCTCCAAGTGTATACACTTGTTCTGAGAAAGAATAGCCCAAACACCAACAACTACCAAGTGGAATACAATGTGCAGACTGAGTTTTGGATGGAGAGTTTTAGGTAATGGAGAGGATTCTTTGACTGTTTGTATCAAAGTACTGCTCAGGGCTGGGGGGGGGGGTGTAGCTCAGTGTAGAGGTTTGCCTAGCACCTGCAAGCCCCTAGGTTCAATGCCCAATGCTACAAAATAAAAACATAAATATAAAAAAAACCCTGCCCACTATGTCCACTTTGATTTAATCAAATGAGGCAGCCTCTTTTAGCTTTGGGATCAAATTATGAAACTTTAGACCCTGAAGTTTAAAAATGCTTATTTTCTATTCTACATCTACCAAATTACTCAGTATTCTTGCAGGGGTAGTAAAGATTTTTTTTTAATTGCTGTTTGAGGCATGACTGATTTTCAATTTTGACTTTATCATTTAGTGCAGTTAAAAATTTCATGCAGTAACTTAAAATAATCAATCCATTGAATTGAAGAACTAGTGCGACTGATGTTTGCAAGGTGAATTGAAGTGATTGCTCAATGGGACTGGTGGAGGGAAAACCTAGTAAGACTCAGCCTAGGCACAAACAGCTGCAGGTGAAAGTTACGTCTAAGAAAGCAGAGCTGTAGGAAAGGAATGGGGTTAAAAACTGAGTAAACAACCAATATTTGGCAGATCTGAAAAGATGTGGGCAGATGAGCACTGGATCCAAACTCAGGTAGACAGGCAGAGCCCAAAGGTATAAACATCAACCAAAAACCTAAACCAGAGATCCCAAATGATGACATCTTAAGGGACTGGAGTAAAGGAGCAAGTCCACAGAGAAGCAAATCAAAGGTTAAAAAAAGGGCCTTGATCAAAAGAATCAAAGGTTTGTCTTCACCTAGGACTTTTTACTCTATGCCTGCAAAACCCTGGACCAAACCCCCAGGCTGTTTATAAGGGCTGCTGATTATGAACATTTGGCTCTGTTAAAGAGAATATTAAAAGGATTGTAATTGCCTGAAGCTGAAGAAAATATTCTTTCATCTCACTTCTTTAAGCCTATCACCAGAAAGACATTTTTATAGATCTCCATCCATTGTTAAATTAGTACTTAATTTAGCCAACTATGAGATGTAACTATGTGGATTAAATTTCAGCTCAAAATAGATCCTGAAACTCCTGAGAATGACCACAAGAATATGGTATAAATCAAGAGCTTTAGCCTTTTACTTCTAACTCTACAAGTACTTAACTGGGCAATACGGACCTTGAAATAGGTATATATTTTCTCTTCCTTTCCAAGCCAGCACTGTTTCTCTTCCTTATAAGGGGTTTTATGTGAGAGTCCTCAGATAAAGGGTATTGCTCTAATAAGAACAGGTGCTATCAGAAAGTAGCCCATCACCACCAGCTCAGCCATCCAGAGTCCTATCTACAGATCACGATGAAATTGAAAAGAGCAGGAATTGGCCCTTTAGAGGGGTCTGATGGAGCCGCCAGCTGTCAGCTCATTGTTTAAACACTTGCTCTTCCTCAATAGTGATTTTTCCCCCAGAAACGGCTCAAACCAACACATGACCCTTTTGTATAATCTATATAGACTGTTGGTTTACTGCAGAGCACTTGAAATTGAAAATACAAAAGCTTTCTTTGAGTGTTAAAACAAAGCAGCTTCTGACTTGCTGTGGAAATGCGCATTGTGGAGATTCTTATCTGGATGGGCCTTTGATTTCCGGCCAAGTTTAGAGGAGTGTGGTCTAATAATAAAACAGCAAAGCAGTTTGAGTAGTAAATTCACTTGCGAGTTTCAGAGAACAGAGAGATAAAATCCAAAAGAGAAATTCTCAGAACAACCCCCAGACCAATAAATTCCACTCTTCTACCTCCCGCTTGATGAGAACAAAAGAATAAAAGTGCACTTTAGGCCTTGTGTTAGTGAAAATAGGTTGCTTTCTTTCTTTTTAAAAAACACATTTATTGGTTGTTTCTGATTGTTTTTGAAAGTACAGGCTAATTGTAGAAAATTGGAAAATATGCATAACCACTCCACTCTAAAATGTTTTTTCCTATAGTTGTCTGTATTTTTTTAATGAAAGCTTTATCATGCTGTGTGTACAAATTCGTAGGAATAAGTTAGTTTTGAAAAGGTAGTGAAGGTCAGTTGAAACCAACAAATGTAAACTGTGAAGGTTAGCTAATAACAGCTCTCACTTCTCTGATATACTTTATTCCATGGCTGCTGCCAAATATAATATGTCTTGCAGGATCAAAAGAGACAGTGATGCTTTAACAAAGTAAGAGAAAAAAATAGTCAAGTTAGACATACAGAGAATTGCTGTGCAATCAAATGCTGGCTTAGTCATTTGACAGTTCCTCTGCTAATCAGCAGAAACAAATTGGTGAGCTTCTCCTTTCATCCTGTCCTACTCCACAACCCCCTCATTTGGGCCTCTAAATGATCATCACTGCAGATAGAAGGTGTGTGCTAGAGGTAGCTGGCTGAATTCAAAGGAAAGTTATGTGGCATATAAGTATGTATATGTGTGCATGTATGTATTTGTTGCTCCCTCATTTGTAAAAGCACCCCGAAATAAAGCTATTTTAATTTTCTGAATGGCAATACCAAGTAATCATGAGCTAATTATGATAAATGCTACCACTTACTAAAGACTAAGCTTTGTACTCATGCTCTGCTTACATTATCAAAATGGATTTATTTTTCCTACTCTATTCAAACTACCAAATAAAACCCCACCTCCTGCCCCAGAACTCTTTGTGTATGTGTGTATGTGTGTATGTGTGGAGGGAGGCCATACGTGGGATTGAACCCAGAGACATTCAAGCTATAAGCTACACCTCCAGCCCTATTTTATTTTTTATTCGAAAACAGGGTCTAAGTTGTGGAAGATTTTGCTAAGTTGCTGAGGCTGGCCATGAACCTGTAATTCTCCTGTTTCAGCCTCCTGAGTACTAGGATTACAGTCATGCACCACCATACCTGGTTCCCAGAACTCTTGATTCCCCTTACCATACTTTATCATACACTTTTCCATAACACTTTTTACCTTTTAACATACTTCATCATTCACTTTGTTTTGTTTTTATTATTATATCTCTCTTGCCATTGTCTATTTTGTTCATTGTTGTAACACATAATCCTGAAATGAACCAGAGTGGTATAGGCCTGTAATCTCAGCTACTCAGGAGGCCGAGGCAGGTGAATTGCAAATTTGAGGCCAGCCTCCCAAATACTGTGATGACAACCGTGTGCCACCACACCTGTCTTAAAATAATAACTTCAGCTAGGCGCATGCCTGAAATCCCAGTACTTGGAAGGTTGAGACAGGAAGATCATTGGTTTTAAGATAGCCTCAGCAAGTAGTGAGACTTTCAGTAACCTAGGAAGACCCTGTTTCAAAAAAAAAGGGATGGGGATATAACTTGGATGTAGAATTCCTCTGGGCTCAATCCTCAGTACAAAAAAAGGGGGGGGGGAGCATATTAAAATAAAAATCTGACCCCAGTATATGTTCAATTTTTCACATAGAAACATTAGTGCTGTATATACTTCTTATAAACCAGCTCTTAAATTTGCTAAGACTAAAAATCCCCATACAGTTGCCAAGATATTAGTGGGAGAAACAAGAAAGACATTTGCCTGGAAATGTTGAGTGAATCTGATGGCAAAGAAAGTAGTTTAATTATCACTTTCCAAAGACAGGAGTGAATGGGCTAGTTTATGGAAGATCAACTCAGAAAACATCAAGCTAGCAAAGTGTTTTCAATTGCAACTTGGTGTCATTATTAGAGAGTTAATATAGTAATTTAGTATATGTGCAATTCCAGTATGATGGAAATATTAAGGTAGAATTTTTTCAACCTCATTGCTGACATACACAACTAGCATTTAACTGTGTAAAACTATGGAAACAAAATTTATGTAACAAAAGATTATGAGCAAATATAGTTTGTAGTTTGGTTTGGTGTACAAGTAATGTTCTAATGGCTTAGCTGCAATTACAGGGACATTTTTTTATAGTACTAGTGGGGATTGAACCCAGGGATATTCTAAAAATGAGCTGTACTGCCAGCCAGCCCTTTTCAATTTTTGAAACAGGGTCTTGCTAAGTTGCCCAGGCTGACCTGAAATTTAGAATCCTCATCTCAGCCTCTCAAGTGCTATGATAACAGGTGTGTATCGCTGTGCCCAGTTTATAGGAAAACAGTCTAAATAGTTACTCAAATTGAGGTGCCCTCAAATATAAATCAATGCACTTTCTTTCATCAAGAAAATCTTGAGTTGGGGATGTAGCTCAGTGGTAGAACACTTGCCTTGCATGCAAAAGGTCCTGGGTTTGATCCCTAGCACCAGAATTGGGTGTGGAGGGGGAGTCTTGCTACAAAAATAACTCCAGGTAGGAGTGGTGGCACATACCTGTAATCCCAGTACTTGCGAGGCTGAGACAGGAGGATCACAGGTTTGAGGACACCCTCAGAAATTTAGTGAGACCCTCAGCAAATTGGTGAGACCCTGTTTCAAAATGAAAAATAAAATAGGGCTGAGGATATAGTTTGAAGATAGAATGGTCTTAGGTTTGATCCCCAGTGTAAATAAATACATACATACATACATACATATATACATACATACATAAATACATAAGTAATTCACTTCAGCTGAACTCCAGCATGCTCATGGAAGTGATATAATCTATTACATAAAATTACGTAAAAGCTAATGCATTACATTTCAGATTGTTGTCTATACTTTGTGATACTATAGAAACTGAACATAAACAATGATACTGCAAGCTGGGGATGATGATTATCAAAAGGAAAGTTCAGCTGAGAACATTTGAACTACAGTATAAACTCCTGAGTGTTCCTGCAAGATAAGAAACTAATTTAACCCAACTTTTCTTAAAAGATAGGAGTTGGACAGCCAGTTTGACTTTTTGCCCTATATTTTTCAGTGTATTTTTTATCTAAGCTCTGTACTTATCCCATGCAGGGATATAGTACAACATGTTTTTCAACAGCAGATAAAATCTAAGAACCAAAACAAAAATTAGAACCTTAGGAGAACAGTTTTTATAGACCGTTATGACACAGTACATAATTTAACAATTATCTTTGACCTAGGTAATGATCTTAATATTGCACATCTGCAAAATGTTTTCTCTGAATACCTTATAAATCTGGTAGAACATTCTGAATTTTCCCTTCAAAAGAAAATTCAAACACAGGAAATTCATGGACCTTTAATCCATCCTTTTCATCAAAAGATAATTTAGATACAATTATAACTTTACAAGATTAATTGTTAGAACCAGTTGCTGATGAAAGATTGGAGATGAATTTTGAAAATAAAGCATTGCCTAGTCCTTTTTGGATAAAAGTTAAAACCAAATATCCCAAGTTTGCTGAAATTGCCTGGAAATATCTTCTTCTATTTCTGTTAGTGTAGTTATATAGGATCGATCTCTCTGCTATAACTGTTATTAAAACAAAATGTAAAACATTTTAGATATGCATTCTGCCCAGAGAGTAGTGGCCTCCAGGCTAGTTAACAAACAAGAAACAAGATCACTTGTAACATCAAAAGCTTCAAACTGGACTTGGTGGCAAGCACCTGTAATCCCAGTATTTGGGAGGCTGAGACTGGAGGATCACAAGTTCAAATACAGCCTCGCAATTTAACAAGACTCTCAGGAACCTAGTCAGACCCTATTTCAAACAACAACAAAATTTAAAGGGCTGGAATTGTAGCTCAGAGTTAGAATTCTCCTGGGTTCAATACCTAGTAACACGCACACACACACACACACACACACACACACACAACCAAAACTTCAAATGTTAATACAGATAATCTTTGTGCAAAAATGTGTTATAAGTATTTAACAAGGGGACTTGCTACTTCATGCAACTTTTGTTACAAATGTGGAATAACAAAGTTTTGCCTATACTAGTAATTATATTACTCACCCATATGCCCACTTTCATAAATGGCATGTATGATTTCTATATTTCTTTGCTTTTTCATGTTATAGTTGTTGTGATGGTATTTATTGAATTGTAATTTGATATCTGCTAAATGTGAGAAAACAGGCTTGAGTTTTCTGTCTTCTGTTTCTTTGTAATTTTTCTTGTATTCTAATTTCATTGTGGTTTTCCAAAAATATCAGTTTGATATACACTGGAAGTCTTTCCAAACTACCTCATCCCTTACCACAGATGGCATATAAGGCTCAGCTTGAGCACTATGCTCTAGGGCCTCTGCTGTGGGGTCACACTGATGTACCAGGGAGTTGGCATCCCTATATGTTCTTTAGATTTGGGCTGGTCCCCCTCAATCTCTGAATCTTTATAGTAGATTTGGATCAAATTATTTACCCAAAGTCGTTCTATGGTATCCATGCATTCAGGTTTGTTCATATTCACTCAACATCCCAAGCCCTCTGACCCCCTTAAGTCCCATCCAGTAGCTCCAAGCCAAAAAGAAGCATGGCAAAGTCCTTCCAGCTTTTGAAGAATGTGTAAAGAAATAATACCTTTCTTTGTTTGCCTTTAAGAATATAGAGAGAATGTATTGGGCTCAAGCTGGGATGCTGGGTTAAAAATTAAACTAAAAAGAAAATAAGAACAGAACAGGACCCAATCATTTTTTATAGGAAGGAATATGAAAGTTTTTTTAAGTCAAGGAAAGATAGAAGACAAAACTATAAGCAGGGTTCCCAAAAGAGAGTAACCACCAAAGCTCTTGGAAGGTAGTCTTTTAAACCTTACTGAGGTTCCCCATATGTTCTTTTATGATTGGTCAGAATTGGATTTGGGGGAACCAATGTTTTTTGACCAATTTCAATCCTTATCTTGTGGGTTGATGGGCCCTGATCTCCTGGTGCCCACTGATCTCTCACTTCCCTGCTCACCTTCCCTCACCTCACAGAAGGCAGTGCAGGTGGCTAGTTAAATCATAATGAATTTACTTTCTTTTTTTTTTTTTTGTGGTACTGGGGATTGAACTCAGGGACGTTCTACCTCCAAGCTACACCCGCAGCCCCATTTTTTATTCTTTATTTTGAAACAGGGTCTTACTAAGTTGCGGAGGGCCTCACCAGGTAACTGAGGCTGGCCGCGAACCCAGATCCTCCGGTCTCAGCCTCCCAAATGCTGGGATTACAAGCATGCGCCACCACGCCCGGCATGAATTTACTTTCAAAAATCCTAAATAATTCTAATGTTCCCCAAACATTGACTATCACTGTCTTAGACAGTGCTGAGTTAGGTGCCCCTTTTCTTTGGATCTGTAGCGCAGAAGGCAAGATAACCAGGCTCCTTCAGCCTTCCAGCTACAGATGGTTATGAGAACAAAACTTGCTCCAGGTCTCTGCCCTGCCTCATGTCCCCCTCTGATGAAGTGACCTGCTTTTAAGGAAATGGGACAACAACCTCTCTAACTGCTTTAAGCTGGTAGGGGGTGCTGTTGCAATATTGCATTCAGGGTCTCAGAGGGTGAATGATCTACAGGACCCTGGCTATCAGCTTTAACTTCACAAGCTGGGCCTGGTGATGTATGCCTGTACTCCCAGTACTTGGGAAGCCAAAACAGGAGGATTGCAGATTCAAGGCCAGAACAGTAACTGAGCAAGATACTATTTCACGATAAAAATAACTGGGGCTGGGGATGTAGGTCAGTGGTAGAGCTCCTCTGGGTTCCATTCCCAGTGCCACACAAAAAAATTAACTTCACAGTATTGTCACTGGTATTGCCACCTAAACCACTGATGACTGGGACATTCCTATTCATGTTTATTCATTTGCTCATTCACTAATTTAGCAAGGATTCATTAAGTACCTACCAAGATTCAGGCTTTGTGCTCCTAGCTGGGAATATAACTGTGAACAAAGTTCCCAGTGTCCTCAGAGATTAGTGAGGAAAACAGAAAAGAAGACAACATAGGTGTTTTTGTTTTCTTTGCCTTGTAAGAACAACCCCAAACTTAGTGGCACGTGGTATGTCTAAGCATGCAAGGTCTTTCCACAGTTACATCAAGAGCTGCCTCTTGGGTACTCCTCACACAAAGCAGTGACAAAGTCTAGCATGCATCTGGAGAAAGGTTTGAACAAGGGGTAAAAATTGTTGGCCAATGAATTCTTGGATCCCAGATATCTTGAGCATTACTGATTGCATAATTTGCATAGCAGGCACAAGGTAAAAATGCAAAATCTCTGTTCAAAAAACAGGTAAAAAGCAATGTACTAAAAGATAAATCTTGTTTCTCTATCATTCTAAGGTTAAAAATTTCACTTAAAATTATTAGCATGAATTGTACCATTCATCTTTATATTATACAGTGCTAGTTTTAGATGCAAATAGAAGAGCTTTTTTAAATTACTGTTTTTTTGTGATACTGAGGATTGAACTCAGGGACATTCTACTTCTGAGCTACACCCCTAGCTTTTTTTAATTTTGAAATAGAGTCTCACTAAGTTTCCCAGACTAGCCTCAAATTTGTGATCCTCCCATCTTAGCCTCCCAAGTACTGGGATTACAGACATGCACCACCATACCTGGCCTACAAATCAAGGAGCTTTTAACTCAGTGAAAAGCCTGCACAAAATCACCTGATTTTGTTTCACATCTTGGTAAGCACACATTCAACCAATATTCTCTACCCTCAGCATACCCAAGAAAGGACTGAAATGAACAGGAATTATGTGTTGCCTGATCTTTCCTTTTCCAGGTCTTCATTTTCAGCATAAGTGATTGTCAAATACAAGGAAACAAATGCATAAGAAATGATATGATGGGGATCCTTGGTTGTTTGGACTTTCTTAGAATTGCCTTGTTTCTGTATTTGAAGCAAGTTCTAGCATGAATGGACAGTGTGGCGGCTTCACAGAGTTGTTAGTGCTCTCCTTCCTAGGTCACATGTTTATAAGGTGAACTCACCTTGTATTTGCTTTGAGTCTCACTCGACTCCCTTGCAAGTGGGTCTACCAGAACGCTCACCCACGGGGCATTGCAGACGTTATATGCTAAGGACACAGCAATGAACAGCAGAGATATAGCATCTAGGAAATATAGTGCATCTCTTTTGTTCCCATGCCTGTCCATTATTCTGTTGGACTTCACTTACCAAAGTTTGAAGATAAAATTATTAAAAATTTCAATATGGCAGCAGCAGAGCATTAAATCTAGAGTATAACCTTCTGAGCACAGAGCCCCTATGTGATTTTACAGGTGAAACACTCATGGTCTGAAAGAATGGGGGAATAGGCTCTCAGTGGATATAAACTTTCAGTGGTCCAGATTCTCAGTGGAGCCAGGCACTATGGTGCACACCTTTAATCCCAGTACTTGGGAGGCTGAGACAGGAGGATCACAGGTTTGAGGCCAGTCTCGGCAACTTAGCAAGACCCTGTTTCAAAAAAATAAAAAAATTAAATAGGACTAGTGGTGTAGCTCAGAGGTAGAATACCCCTTGGTTCAATCTCCACTAACACACAATAAAAAGATTCTCAGTGGGCTTATGCACTTAGTCCCATGAAATCCTTATTCCTTGGGGAGGGCTCTAACCAAAAAGGGACTCAAGTGAGATCTACCATAGTCCAGGACCCAAGGCACTGGCCCCTTGTGCTCCAGTCTAAAGGCATGACAGAGGGTAACTTCTACTCTAAAAGGAAAGATGATGAGAGAAACAGATTTGAGAAGAAGAGAAAATTTATTGTGTCGTCAGCCAAGCATATCATACAGACTCAATACATATTTATGAATATATGAATACACACCCAGAAAATAAGTGGTTTATGTAGTGAGAACATGTGTTTTAATGAAATGATAACTGACTTACATGGGGCATGCAGGCCTGTGTTCAGAGCCGGTTGTCCCTCACTCTGTTCATTCAAATGTGATTTCACGGTATGCTGTAATTGCACACCATTCATCCTAGGCTATCCCGCTACACAAAGAGCCCCCAAAGCACTATCTTCTGTCTTTCTCTTTATATATAAATGATTCGTAAAATTACCCAAACTAACAAAATACTGAGCTCTGTGCTTTCTTGCCTCACTTATGTTTTTCATCATTATATTCCTTCTTCAACCTTGAGATTTACTTTTCTTAAATTGCCTTCCCCACATCTGGGATACCAACCATTCTGTTAACACAGCAGATGCATATGATGAGGGAAATGTGCATCTGTTTTAATTCTCTAAAGCCCAGGCAAGATTGGACCAAGCAAATCACCAGGCCATTCAAAAATTGACATTTTTTCCATTGAATATATTCATACACAACTGCTAAGAAGTCAATATTAAGGAAGAAAATGTGACCCCTATTTTTTTCTTGATGAACTGTGCCAAAACACTGGAATCCCATTGTATGCATTTTTCAATTTGGTTAAGACTTATTTTTTCTAAAAATTCATATATATATATATGTATATATATATATATGTGTGTGTGTGTATGTATGTATGTATGTATGTATATGTATATATGCATACATTGATTGAGAAAAAATAATCCATTAAGAAACTGAACTTTGGCTGGGCGTGGTGGCGCACGCTTGTAATCCCAGCATTTGGGAGGCTGAGACTGGAGGATCCGGGTTCGAGGCCAGCCTCAGCTACCTAGTGAGGCACTCCGCAACTTAGTGAGACCCAGTTTCAAAATAAAGAATAAAAAATAGGACTGGGGGTATAGCTCGGAGGTAGAATGCCCCTGAGTTCAATCCCCAGTACTATAAAAAAAAAGAAAGAAAGAAAGAAAGAAACTGAACTTTGAAAAGGAATGGGACTTAAGCCCGGCCTGCTGGCACAAGTATGTAATCCCATTATTTGGGAGGCTGAGATAGGAGGATCACAGGTTCAAGGACAGTCTCACCAACTTAGTGAGTCCCTCAACAATTTAGCAAGACCCTGTTTAAAAATAAAAATAAAATAGGGCCAGGGATAGTGTAGCTCAGAGTTAGAATGGCTCTGGGTTCAATCCCCAGTGCTACAAAAAAATAAAGAAAGAAGGAAAAAAAGCTTTTTCTGCCATTGATTGCCACCCTCTCTGTTCATTTCCATAGGTCCAATTGGTTGAATAAATATTGCCTCTAGTTGCTCTTTTTATTTTGTTTATTGGATTTCAGTCAGGTGCCGTGAACTTAGTCTCCAAAATCTCAACACATTTCTATGAGTACTACCTAACCTATATAAAGAAAAAAAAAAACTCTTATCTTCCTTCCATACTTTGAAATCTTCAGAAATTCTCATTTCCCTTTGGTGACTGAATTCTCTCAATCCTGGGCTTTGTTCTTCAAAAAAGGCTGGTCTTGGTTCATAAGACCTAACTCTTGTCTAGCTCACGTATGTAATTTCCATTACCTTCAACAATTCTAAGGCAATCTAATCAATAAAGATAATCCCAGATTTTAAAGGGCTATGCTAATTGCCCTTATTCCTTTTATTCACTAAATCCTCCTTTATTTCACCCTTCCTTAAAAGAGAATGGTAATTTTTTCTTAGGAATCAATAAACTCTCCCAAAGCCATTGAAGCTTCCAGAAAAAAAGGCTGTCAGGTAAAATTTCTATTTTATCTTAACTTCTTTCTCTATCCATTGATCTCACTGGCTCAAAGATACAAAAACAAGACTGGATCATACATACACACAAAAAAATGAAATATACCCACCAGAGCACAAAGCAATTAGTTAGCTACCTATAGTCCAAGCCTGTTTTTGATGCATAGGGGGCGCTAAGTCATGATTTGTTGATTGTTTGATTGATATTTAAAAGGCAAGTGCCCAAGGGGAAATTTGAAAAATTTCTTATCATTGTGCCCTTTCCAATTGTATGAAATACATGATATCCTATAAATCACCCTCAAAATACATTGTGTCATTTTCACGTTTCAGAGAAAGGCAATTTGGACCAATTCTCTCGCAATTTGTGATGAAAATTTGACTGATAGCAAAGCAGTTCAACAGCAAAGAGTATTTGCAAACATGTAGTGAGAACAAGCTACAGGCTGGCCACCTTACTAGATACAGGACACATAAGGGCACCTGAGATTGAGTTCTTGACTTCTCAAAGCTCACAGTGAAGTGGGGAAAATAGTATAAATAAATAAGCATCATGAAATGTGAAGACTTTTAATAAAGGTCTGTGCAGAGTAGCACAGGGACATAGAGGCCCAGCATCAGTGGATGGGGAATGAGCAGACACTATAGGACCAAAATGCCTTGGGTGTGAGTCCCACATCTGTCATTTACTGTAGCACCTTCAAGCTACTTTGTCTCCCTGTGCCTCAGCTTCCTCCTCTGTAAAACAATGATAATCATAGGACTTATCTCACAGTCATTGGGAAGAGTAAATGAGAAACTTAGGACAGTGTCTAGAACATAATACTCAATTAGTAAGTATTAATATTATCAAATCATACATAGAAGGGAGTGTGGGACTTGACCTAAAAAGGTAGATAGAGAAGTACAGGCTTCCCATTATAGGCATATTTGGAGAATGCCAAGCAACTCTGTAGCTAGAGAAGAGACTGACAGAGTGGAAATATGAGAAAATACTCACTACTCTGAACTATGATATACAAGCATCCTAGCTCAGCCGCTTGCTAGATACATGCATGAGCAGCTCAACTTGGCATGAAAGGAGTCAGTACTCAACACATGAGAACAAGTATTACTACAAGTGCATGAGAAACGATGGTTTTAGCCAGGTTTGGTGGTACATGCCTGCAATCCCAGTACTTGGAAGGCTACGACAGGAGGACCACAGGTTCGAGGACAGCCTAAACAACTTATCAAGGCTTTCAGCAACCTAGTGAGACCCTGTTTCAAAAAATAAATAAATAAAAAGAGCTGGGGATATAGCTCAGAGTTAGAATGCCCCTGGGCTCAATCCCCAGTACCACAAAAAGGGGGTGGGAAGCATATAGCTTGAGACTGATGCTGAAGTCTGGCTGGGTTTAGATTGTGGAGGGCCTATATAATGTGTGTGTTACTTGGGTATTGCTGCAATAATGCTGTTTAGCCACCTCCAACATTTTTGTAGCTTACAACAACAAACATTTATTTTCTAACTTACAAGTGAGTCATGTGAAGCTTGGCTGATTTGGGTAGATTTTTGCTGGGCCTGCGTGGGTTCTGTTGGGCTTGGCTCCAGGCGGCAGGCCAGTTCTTCTCCACATGTCTCATTCTAGAACCTGTAGCTACCAGGATGTGGCATCCATTTCTGGACAAGACTTTCTCATAGCAACAACTGAGGCCAGAGAGGAGGATCCGAACCATATAAGCATATTTCAGATCTGCTCACATCACATCAGCTAACATTCCATGGCCGAGAGAAATTACACAGGATGGGGAAGTATCCTGTGTTCTTCCCCTTCTGGTAAAAATTGCAGTCATGTGGCAAAGGTCATGGAAGCACAATTTTGTTGCAGGGGAGAGTGAATAATTTGGAACAATAAACCAGTCTACATGTTTGGGGGTTTTCAATTATTCTATAGATAAAAAGATCCATAAAAGATGTTATATTGAAAAATTACATGATGAGATCTAAATTTGGGAACATTCATCCTCTTGGCTAATTGGAAGGTGAATGTAACAGGGAGGAACTAAGGACATTGAGACCACTGCATCTGGTCCCAATAAGACAAGACAAGGCTGGGACATGAGATTGCATGAGGAGGGTTGGGGATATAGCTCAGTGGTGGAGTGTTTGTATAAAATGGACTTGATCCCCAGTACCAAAACCAAAACAAACAAAAACACGATATCAGAAATTATGTAGGAAGATAAACAGAAAATAATTGATGAGTTAAGATTAGGAAAACTTGGTGACTGACTGGATATGGCAAAGGACAAGGTTGGAAAGGACATAGGAAGATAGTGAATCCATTTGGGGATTTTGTTTGTTTTGTTTTGTTTGTGGTACTGGGGAATGAACCCAGTGACATTCTGCCTCTGAACTATATCCCCAGCCCGATTTTATTTTTTTAAATTTTGACATGGGCTCTCACTAAGTTGCTGAGGCTGGGAACTTGCAATCTTCCTATCCCAGCCTCCCAAGTACTAGGATTACAGGCATGTGCCACCATGTGCTGTTTGTAGATCAGATTTTTAATAGTGTGGGGGCTTTGTAATATGTTGATTCGTCTGTCCTAATCTCTATTTCTTAGAATTCCTTTCCCTGAATGTTTCTGGTTGCGGTTGATCAGAGGAAACATTTTGCGTGCGGTTCAGAAGTTGTACTTAAATTGAGTGAGGTGGATATTGCTTTGCTATTCTCTGAAAGTCAGTGCAGGGGCTCCAGGTGACGTGTCCATGCAAATTGTCACTAATGTGTTGACTTTCCTGATTGATGTGGGGCAGCAGCTGGACCTATTGCTACTCCATCTTCTCTATCATCCTCCTTCTCCTTTTGTGACTCCTGGGACAGGTTCATAATTAGCTCCAAAACAAAAGGTCCCAATTTCTAATAGGATACCTACATCATCAAAACTATAGGCTTAAGCCATGGAAGACTGACACAAATTCTGGTCTTTTCTCTCAGGTTCCTATTTTTCTTGGCTCCATCCCACTTTACAGCCATCTTACCTTTTCAAGTGTCTGCTCTGCTGAGTTGAATCTCTAGAATCTGATGTAAAGATGCTAGCAAGTGCAAAATGTTGTCTCAGTAAGAAATCATACACATTTGATTTCCTAATGGTTCTACATCTCTGATAAAACCCTGATTGATACAAGCAGGTTGACTCTAAGATGCCTATAGTAAGTCTGTAGAGAAAGAATATATGTGGCCTACACTTACAAATGTGAGCAGAAATATAGATTTGATAAAATTGGCTAGGAGGCAAGGATTGATGACGTAGGAATAAGTGTATTTCATTAGTTTAAAGTAAAACAGGAGGATCCCTGAAGACAGAAGCACAGAAAATTCCAATATCTGAGTATCTGGAAAAGGGGGAAGAATCAGGAATAGGCAAGCAACCATCAAAGAGGTAAGGAGAAAATCTGGAGTAAGGGATGTTCTGGACCAAAAGATGGAGTGTATGAAACTATCTGTTGGGATCCCAGTCCTGTACAAAGGTTAAAGAGAATAGTTGTTCTGGGTACATAGTACATGGAACAAAGAAGTACCTCTGTAGAGAAGTTGGCATTGATCAAAGCCATGTGAGACAGTGCTTCTTCCAAGGCTGGAAGGGAGGAGGAAAGGCCAAGGTGGACAGTATATGGGGATTACTTGAAGGGCATTGGTTTCTTAGTAATCTATAAATATAATTTCATTATATCTATTGGGGATTTTTACCTAATCTACATAAAAGCAGTGCATTTCTGCTTTTTTGCAAGTCCCTGGGACTGTTTCCTAGGTGGAGGGATCACCTTTTTTTTTTTTGTGGTTGATAGGCTTTTAATGAGGCAGTACAAAATGCATCTGGAGGGATCACCTTTTTAAAAATTCACAAAGATGTTTTTCAACCCACAGTAGCGCTGCCATTACTGTAGTTTCAAGGATAGCTGGGAAGCATATTTCTGGCTTATACCTTAGGGAGATGGGAACACAGAAGAGTATTCTAAGTTTCTGTGAAGCAAGAAAGGAAAACAAATATTCTCTGTGAGTATAGAGCTAAAAGGGAGGAAGACTTGAAGAGTAAATGTCTGAAGTAGCCATTGGGAAGATAAATGGGAATTAGCTAAAATAATGCCTCAGCAATGTGAGGATCCAAATAAGATTGGAGGTAAAAAAAAAACTTATAATTCATTTGTTCAATTATTTAACAAATATTTATTAAATGTCATGTGCCAGGTACTGTTCAAGCCACTGGGAATATGTGGTGAACATGAAAATAATTAATGTAGGCATTCTTGAGACAGTGATAAGATGATGATAAATGTTCTGAAGAAATATATAGCAGGCTAAGGGATTTGAAAGGGATGAAACTAGGTGATGCAAGTTTCGATGGGATTTTCAGGGCATGTCTCTCAAAGGAGGTGACATTTAAACAGAGCCCTATATGTAATAAAGAAAAAATCTCTATAAATTTTTAGCTCCCCAAAAGATGTTTTAGGCAGAGGTAGCATCAAGTACAAAATCTCTGCAGGAGAAATGAGCTCAGTTTATTTGAAGAACACTAAAATGGCTAATGAGTCTGTAGCTATTGCTCTGTGAAAGGAAGATTATGGTTGATATAGTTGTGTGACACTCATTGTCTACTACTTGTTGAGTCTGGAGATGGTAGGTGCTTTATTTTGCACATCGCTCTATTTACTGCATCGCCTACCTTGCTCTCTGAATACAGTTAGCGCTGATATAAATGTTTGAGGACCTGAACTTGATAGCTGGACAAATGTCGACACTGAAGTTCAAAGCCATAGATACCCTCTTCCAGTTTCCATTTCTAATCAAATCATGTTCCCTGGTCTTATCCAACTTTTACAAAGTTACTTTCAAGGTCAGGAATGAGAGAATATTCCACCCGTTTTATTTTATGAGCAGACACAAAGATTAGGTTTGCTTTTTCCTTTTAGTTCTCCTAACATTGAGCTGATTGATGGAAGGTAGAGGAAAGTAATAAACCTTTATTCACAGAACTACAAAACCCTCTCTGGCTGCTGCCTCTTCCCTCTCTGGAGACAGATGGGGCCATTGCTATTATGAAATATACAGCAGTATATACCAGTAAGCTCTCTGGTACTCATCTACATCTTGACAACTTCTTAATAAAGATATCATCCTTTAGATAGAAATCGTCATCAAGACAAGCAGGATACATATACATTTAACTGTTTCGCTTCTTAAAGAGAATAGCAGCTTATCATGATTTTTGTTGTTGTTATTGTTGTTTTGTGGTCCTGGGGATTGAACCCACGGGTTTTCTACCTCTGATTTATATCCCAGCCTTATTTCATTTTTTTATTTTGAAATAGAATATGCCAGGCATGGTGGCACACGTTTGTAATCCCAGTACTTGGGAGACGGAGACAGGAGGGTCACAGGTTCACAGTCAGCCTCAACAACATAGTGAGGCCCTCCACAACTTGGGCCCTGTTTCAAAATTTAAAAAAAATAAAATAAAATAGGGCTGGAGGTATAGGTCAGAGGTAGAATGTCCTTGATTCAATTACCAGCACTGGAAGAAAGAAAGAGAGGAAGGAAGGATGGAAGGATGGAAGGAAGGAAGGAAGGAAGGAAGGAAGGAAGGAAGGAAGGGAGGGAGGGAGGGAGGGAGGGAGGGAGGGAGGGAGGGAAGAAAAAAGAAACAGAGTCTAAGTTGCTGAAGACCTTGCTAATTTGCTGAACCTGGCTTTGAATCTACAATCCTCCTGTCTCAGCCTCCCAAGTACTGGGATTATAGATGTGTGCCACCATGCCCGGCTATCATAAAAATTTGACTGTTCCTCTTAGGGAAGTAGTTTTATAGCCTTAGAAAGAAAGTATACTGAGCCGGGTATGGTAGTACACGCTTGTAATCCCAGTACTTGGGAGGCTGAGACAGGAGGATCTGAGTTCGTGGCCAGCCTCAGCTACTTAGTGAGACCCTCTGCAACTTAGTGAGACCCTGTTTTAAAATAAAGAATAAAAAATAGGACTGGGGGTGTCTCTTGGAGGTAGAATGCCCCTGGGTTCCATCCCCAGTACTGCAAAAAAAAAAAAAAAAGAAAGAAAGAAAAAGAAAAGAAAAGCAAGCAAGCATACTGGCCAAGTGCGGTGGTACACACTTGTAATCCCAGTACTTGTAAGGCTAAAACAGGAGAATTGCTGATTTGAAGCTAGTCTTAGCAACTTAGTGAGAATCTCAGCAACTTAGTGAGACCCTATTTCCAAATAAAAAATAAAAGACACCTGGGGGTATAACTCAGAGGTAGAATGCCCCTGGGTTCCATCCCTAGCAGCACACAAAAAAAAAGAGGAAGAGGAAGAGGAGGAAGAGGAAGAGGATGATGACGATAACAACTAGGTTGGACCAAATTTAAAAAATAGAAATAAACTATTTACAAAGTTCTATGCCACAGCATTTTCCTGTTCTTTATTTTGGCAAGTGACCATTGGCAGGGGCCCACTTGACCAAGAAGGATGCTAGAGAAAGCCATACGAATATTCAGGCAATCAAGGTGGCTCTCCATGCAATGGGACGCTGCAGTGAAAGCCTTGGAATCTAAATACAGCACTCCTGGGGCTCTGCTTCAGTCTTCTCACTGCAAGATAAGCCACCCTAAAAATCAATGACTTAAAGCAATGAATGTCTATTGTTTCTTACTCTTCTGTTGGCTGGCTGGGCAGTTAGTTCCTCTTCTCTGGGCTGCCCCTGAATCTCTGGCTCAGCCAGGTATGGATTGGCTAGGATGATCTCACTTGCATGGCTCTTAATTGGCTGAGAATTACCTGGAACTGGTGTGGCGGTGCATGTTTGTAATCCCAGTACTTAGGAGGCTAAGACGCAGGATCACAGGTTCAAGGCCAGCCTCAGCAATATTGTGAGATTCTCATCAACCTAGCAAGACCCTATTTTTTTTTTTTTTTTTTTTTTTGCGGTACTGGGGGTTGAACTCCGGGGCATTCTACCTCCGAGCTATACCCCCAGCCCTATTTTTTATTCCTTATTTTGAAACCGGGTCTCACTAAGTTGCGGAGTGCCTCACTTAGGTAGCTGAGGCTGGCCACGAACCCGGATCCTCCAGTCTCAGCCTCCCGGATGCTGGGATTACAAGCATGCGCCACCACGCCCGGCAGCAAGACCCTATTTTAAAATAAAATAATAAAATAGGGCTGAGGATATAACTCAGAGGTAGAATACCCCTGGTTCTATCCCCAATACCACACACACACAAAAAAAGAATCAGTTGGGAAATGGGGGTGATCATGTCTCTCATCAGCCTCCAAGCTAGTTCAAATTCATTCATGTGGTGGTCTCCATGTTCCAAGTGTAGGAATACTGTGACCTCTAATGTACGGCTTTCAAGCCTCTATTTGGATTATGCTGGCTGTGTCACAAGGCCAGCCTAGATTCAAGAAGTGGACAAATAAAGGCCACTTCTGATTGGAATGGCCTGTAATGTCCCATTGACCAGGGGTGGGCCTACAGGGATGGGAAAAAATTGTGGCTGTTTTGCAGTATATAGTAGACCACTCCTACTGTTTTTTTTTTTCTGATGAATCATCTGTCCTTAGTCACTGTCCCAGAAGGTAACAGCAAAAAAACAAGTGGCCAAAAAGAAAGGTGGCACTGATTGTCTCTCCTGGAGCTTTTTTTTTTAATTAATCGGTGTATTGTAATCATATATCTTTGTTAGGTACAAGCTAATAAAAGCATATATGCACACATTTCTCACTTAACCCCTTCCCCAATTCCCACCCCACTCCCTCGCCCTCCCTCCTCCTCAAGTTCAGTTTAGTGATTGACTTTGATATATTTGTGAAAGTGCATCATGTGCATTAGGGTGCCCCCCCCTTCCATCACCTTCAGTTAAATCAACTTCTTTGCTTATCTAGGCTTTTCTCCTTTTGCATCTGGAGTCCCTCTTATGCCCCATCTTCTCCCTAGCATCCATATTAGGGAGAACATGTTTTTTTACTCTTTGTGACTGACTAATCTCACTTAACATAATGCTTTCCAGTTGCATCCATTTCCCTGCAAATAACATGATTTTGTTCTTCTTTATGGCTGAGTAAAATTCCGTTGTGTACATATCCCATAGTTTTGTAATCCATTCATCTGTCGATGGACATCTTGGCTGTTTTCTCCTGGACCTTTTTCATCTTGTCTTTAATTGAATTCCCTGTATGCAACTTAGGAAGGCCGTCAAAGTAAGCTCCTGAAAGAAGAGACAGAGAGCAGGCCAGAAAGGGAAAGCTTCACCTGGTCAAACTTGTCTGGAAATGGAATGTCCTGAGGAGTGACAGCTGAATGGGGTCCAGGCTGGAGAGGGCAGGACTGGGAGGGTTTTTTTGGCCTCCTTTCATTCCTCCCTCTGTTGGAGTTCATGAGTTCAGGTGTGTCGAGGTCACTTCAAAGACCTGCATCATGGAAAAGTGAGAAGCATACTTTGTATTATTGCATTCAAAAACTTTATTTAAAAATAATAGCTTTGCCAGGCATCATGGTGCACACATGAAATCCCAGCAACTCAGGAGGCTGAAATTGGAGAATCACAGGTTTGAGGCCAGCCTCGGTAACTTAATGAGATCCTGTCTCAAAATAAAAGGGGCTAGGGATGTTGCTGAGTGGTAGAGTGCTCCTGGGTTCAATCGCCAGCACCAAAAAATAAATAAATAAAAATTAAAACATAAAAACACATAAGGTTAATATTTTATTTGGAGGCAGTTTCAAGTATATAGAATCACCTATAGTTATTAATATTTTATATTTAACCCCATTTGCTTTATCACTTGTTACTCTTATTTTTCTTTTGTTTTGTTTTTTGAAACACAATCTCACTAAGTTGCTTAGTATGGCCTTGAACCTGTGATTCTCCTCAGCCTGCCAAGTACTGGGATTACAAGTGTGTGCCACCACACTGGGCTCACTTGTACTCTTACTCAATCATATTCATTCTCCCCCCACCCTCACCCCCCACACACACACATACACACACATATACACCACACACACACACACACACACACACACACACACACACACACACACACCACACTAGGGAAAAAGTAGCAAGTAATAGAAAGACAAGGTATTTAGTCTCAAGAGAAGTGAGGAAGAGAGGAGGCTTCCAGGAAATTAAACACTCAGGGGGATTTAAAATTATTTTTTTAATTTGATATAGAGATGGGAAAAGGCAAACATGAGGGTGAAAAGAAATGCTTGGGGATTTTGGAAGATGTGGAAAGATGTCCCGAAAACTCACATTCTCTGCTAATTTAAAGTGCTTAAGACTGACTTTCAAGGAAGTGTTGGGAAGCCTTAAAAGCCTGAGGCATGGCTTGGTGCAGTGGTACACACCTGTAATCCCAGTGCTTGGGAGGCTGAGACAGGAGGATTACAGGTTCAAGGCCAGCCTCAGCAATTAGGAGCCCCTGTTTCAAAACAAAAAATAAAATAGGGCTAGGGATGTAGCTTGGAGGTAGAATGCCCCTGGGTTCAATACCTAGTACCAAAAAAAAAAAAAAAAGCCTGAGGCATCTCAAGTGTGTACTGAAACCATGTTTCTCTTCTAAACACATCCAAACTAGACAGGATGAAAAGCACATTCAGCTCAGAGAATCTTGACTGAGGCTTGCTAGCCTCTAGTGGTCACGAAGGAACGATCAGGCTCCTGGCTTTGCCTGGTTTCACTGTGACTTCAGTGAGAAGAGAAATGAGGGAGGAGAGTGGTTTATACTAAAGGCCTTCCTAACCATTTTAAGAGCCCCTCAAGAATATTGGACAAATGCTCTGCTTCTTTACCAAAACCGGGATAAAAAATTTTCTTTGGTTCAGAACAAATTATAGAAGCAACATTTATGCCGAAACTGGGCTTTCTTGTTTCTAAAATGCAGATGATCTGATGATAATGCTTTTCAGCTTCTGTAATGAAAGGTACAAGAGTAAATGACAGGCACAATACATTTGGAGCGGATTGTCACAACTGTCTCAAAATGGAAATAATGTATGTGAAGGAAGTTTGTAAACTCAGCCAGGTGTGGTGGTGCATACCTGTAATCCTGGTACTTGGGAGGCTAAGACAGGAGGCTCACAGGTTTGCAGCCAGCCTCAGCAAGTTAGTGAGGTTCTCAGCAACTTGTGAGACCCTGTTTCAAAATAAAAAATAAAATGGGGAAGGAGGTGTAGCTCAGAAGTAGAATGCCCCTGAGTTCAATCAATAGAACCACATGAAAAAAAGATGAAGTTTATAAATTGTAAAGAAGTGTGTGTGTGTTACTTTTAGAAAAAAAAAACTTAGTAGTCAAGAGCAGTGTCTCACCCATATAATCCCAGTACTTGAGAGGCTGAGACAGGAGGATCACAGGTTCAAGGCCAGCTTATTAACTTAATGAGACCCTGTTTCCAAGTGAAAAAATAAAAAAGGACTAGGTATGTAGCTCAGTGCCCATGTTAAATCCCCAGTACCCTTTCCCCCCAAAATCAGAGATCTTGTGGCCTCTATAATAGGTTCTTGGACATGTGTGACTTCTCTAAGCTTCTGCTTGCTCCTCTGTATGTTGAAATAATGGCACTTTCTGCACGCATGGATTGCCAAAATCATACCAGTCAGTAGGGAAAGTGCTTACTGTACTTTTTACTGTGCAGTACTGCCACTGATTAAAGATTTAATAACTGTAGCTATTATTGTTATTATTATGCTCTAGAAGATGCAGTGCCATCTTGAATTATATGACAGATCAGGAGAATGCCTGCCTAAACTGGAATTCTATTTCACAGTTTATAATGGTCTTTCAAGTACATATTGATCACATTTAATTAAGGCAGTACCTAAAATTTTTCATAAAGTTCCCTTCAAGTAAGTGGAACCACAGCTCTTTTAAGGGGAAAGATGCATTCGAATGGCAACAGGATATAAAGATACTATGGAAGGCATCTAAGTAGTGTTTAGTGGTTGTACAGAGGAACCTTAAAGCCCTTGCAGAGCTGGGTGTGGTGGTGCACACCTATAATACCAGTACTTGGGAAGATGCAATGGGAAGATCATAGGTTCAAGGCCAGTACACAGTAACTTAGTGAGACTGTTTTTGTTTTTGTTTTCAATAAAGAGAACTGGATTTATTTATTTATTTATTTATTTATTTATTTATTTATTTATTTATTTATTTTTCTGCAGTACTGAGAATTGAACCCAGGGGCATTCTATGTTTTAGCTACACTCCCAGTACTATTTTAATTCTTTATTTTGAAACAAGATCTCACTAAGTTGTAGAGGCCTCACTCGGTATCTGAGGCTAGCTGCAAACCTGTGATCCTCCTGTCTCAGCCTCGCAAATACTGGGATTACAAGCATATGCCACCAGGCCTGGCTGAGACCATGTTTCAAAATAAAAAGGGCT
>PVLC010011858.1:0-45903 GCA_004027655.1 Graphiurus murinus
CATAAGAGGGACTCCAGGTGAAAGAGAATTCTTAGGTGAACAAAAAATTTGACTTAATGGAAGGTAATGGGAGGAGGGGGGACACCCTAATGAGCATGATGTACTTACAAGATCACATCAAAGTCAATCACTAAACTGACCAGGGGATAGGGGGAGGGTGGGTGGGAATTGGGGAAGGGTTAATGAGAAATATGTGCATAGATGTCTTTACCTTTACTAGCTTGTACCCAACAAAAATGTGTAATTAACCCTGTTGTACCCAAGAAATGTATAAAAATCCATGCTAAAAAAATAAATAAATAAATAAAACAAAACAAAACAAAACAAAAAGTTCTATAATAAAAAATAAATAAATAAATTAACTCCTTTTAATTGGAAAGACCTTGCCTATTCTTTGCTCATTGTCCACTTTTAAAATATAATGAAGAATGTATGTCTCAGACTTTAAAAATTTAAATCATGCTATCCCTAAAAACTTATCCCTTTGGTGCATGTATATAAGTGGAGGGCATAAAACATTTAAAGAAGGAAAAAAAACTAGTTTTTATTACCTGTCTTGGTCCTATTCAAGATTACAAAATAAAGGCTTGTTCTATAAATAAATAAAAATTAATAAAAAATCTAATTATTTGGGTCCCACCTAAAACACAAATAGTAGTGATATCTGATGCAGAGTCTTCCTCATTGTGACACATGGCCACCTAAAACTATTTGTTTTAGTGTTGTTTATGATTGGTAGACATCTCCTGCTATATAGGCTTCCATGTTTGTGTCCTCTATTTTATAATCTATTTTTCACTAGCACAAAACAGATAATCTGTAATAGATTGTATCTTAATATCTTTAAGTCTGGCACACTGTATGTAAAATTAAAATGCTTGACAATTTAAAGCTATAAGATATTTGCTTACTTTCAATTTGTATGTATGTTTGTATACAAAAGTATATTGTCTCTCTATTGTCTACATGGCACCAACATTGGCTTATATAAATAAATGAGCACTCATAAATTAAAAACAATGATAATAACAGCATAAATAGATCCAAACACCTTTTGGTTCACATGACCTAAATAAATTCTAAAAAATAATTAATTTAAATTTGTTGGTAAAAAATAAAGCAAAAGGCATTATTAAAAAGTATTAGTATGATTTTTTTCCAGGATGCTTGCCAATCAGATTGCATGTATCTATTCTTTGTTAGATATTTAAAGTATAATGACCATTTTTGTTTAGGTTTTTTCCTTTACAGGAAAGATGCCTCAAAATTGTATCTATGCTTTTTAAGCATCTCGGTTTTCACAGATAATCTAAAATAACTATTAAATGTATAAATTAGGTAAATATAAATGGTATGTTTTTATAAATATATATCTTAAAATATTTAAATTTCATATAAGTAAGTTAAAATGCTAAATGTCAATTGCCAAATATAAAATATTCTTTGTTTCTTGACATCAGAAAAAGACAATATGTTTGAGCCAATGAAATGTGTTTTTCATATGTGTAAAAAAAGTTTAAGATTGCTTTCTTTTGGATATTCACTAAACATAAATTACTAAGACTTAAAATTCTAATTAATATGTGACTCATGCTTTTAGGTGAGAAAGGATTTTTTATGGCAAAATTTTGTTCTAAATGACTGAGTTAGCCCATAGAGAAAAAAAATAAACAAACAAAAAACCCATGAAAATAAAAATCAAAAGGTTAAGCAAGTCACAGAGGGTTTGAGAAAGTTGCAGATGATTCATAAAAGATAAGACTTAAAATTTTTGTATGTATAATAGTTGATTAAATTTTTTTAAATTATTTAAGAGGATGTCTAAAAGTCACATTTAATACATTATGTTTTAAGCAATTATGTTTTCTTAAGATATTAATCTCTTTGTAGAATTCTAATAAAATTAGCCTAAAGAGTTAAAGGTTTTTTTGTTATTTTATTAATACAACTTCCCATATTCTTTATATTTAAAATGATATAATTTTCTTCTCTTAACACTTACTAAAGCCTAGATTTAAAAATATTGTGTTTTATCAAGATAATTTCTTGTCATTTAAGACCTGGTTTACTGACCAGTGAAATTCTTTAACTTAAAAAAAAATCATCACACTGTACCACTTTGGCTGCCTGCCAAATAATTCTTTTTAAAAGGCAAAATTGGCTACAGCCTTTCTTTGCCACCAACAATTCCCTAAGTAATCATTAAACATAGCAGCTGAATCAAAATATATGCTATATACTTTACAAATGATTAAAACAGTCCAAGTTAAACAAGTTCCTAACTCTCAATTTCTAAAACTATTTATCACCTTGCAAACTTTACTTCAAAACAGGACATAACCTATATTTATTATTTAACCTATAATTTAACCTATAATTATTTAAAAAAGGAGGGGAGGGTTCAGGGATTTCTCCGAATGGAGTCCTATATACTCTTTTTTTTTTTTTTTATTTTCTGATATCTATAAACATTTTCAAAAGCATTTATTGCAAATATTCTTTCCTAAGGTCCTTTACAAAGATCCACATGGTAAAAAAAAAAAAAAAAAAAAAAGATAAAGTTTTCCTACTTCCTTCCTAACTTGGGAAAGAGGATATGATTGTGTCTCTACAGAAACTGCATCCCTTTGACTGCCTGCCAAATGAGTCAAGCCTTACTATAAGATGGAAAAATCTACCAACCAACCTGATTCTTCAGATGCAGTACCTGTGAGTTAGAAGCAACACTGACCTCTAGACACCAGCAGTGCCTTAATTTTACTTATGTATCACCATGCTGACACATACATGGGTAACCTAGAAAGGCATAAAACAGGTTATCCAGCATGTTAAGGGGCATTTCCACAACATCAGAGCTCTCTCCATGACAAATACATATATATATATATATAAATATATAAATATATATATAAACAGAGCATGTCCTCCAAATTAATAAAACTAGAAAAATTGGCCCTTGACAATATAATTTGGAGGCTTGGACTTCCATGATTTTCTAGAACTATCCCACATAATAATTATTCTCATTCTGCCAATTATACCATAACCCTTATGCATATTAGTGAGTCTGTTATAGTATGTATTCCTCACCACCTTAATTGCTTTCTGGTGTCTGCCATAATTATTGCAGTCACAGCAAGTGTTGCTGGTATTTCCCTTGCTGAATACATTCACACTGCTCATATAGTTAATAAAGTTGTGACCAGTGTCACCCAAGGTATGATCAATCAGACATATATAGATTCGATGATAGAAAACAAACTGCATGCCTTAGAGGTATCAGTGATATGGCTGGGAGAACAACAAGCTCTATTTGAAAGGCAGAGCCTGCATTGTGAATCTGGTCAAGATCATATCTACGTTACCCCTTTACTATATAATCACATCCAACATGATTGATTTAGATTAAAACAACATCTTTTAGAAATTTTTTAAGGTAATCTTCAACATGACATAACTAGCTTGGCACAAGAGTTAAAAAAAGGCAAATAATTATGATTCAATAACAAACTCAAACTAATATATTACAGGACATACAGAAGTCCCCCCAGTAGCTAAACCCTCAACCATGGTTTTCTGGACTCAATTTATGCATTTGACGACTAATACGATTGCTATAATATTCATTCTTCTTGTAGAATCTAGAAGGATCCATCACCACAGAAACAGAAAAGTTTGTGGCCTTCATGAAGCTATATCATCTACAAAAACAAAAGGGGAAATGTGGGAAACTATTCTAAGTCTAAAAAATATTTACATAAGGATTTATAGCTTCTTGCTTGCTCTGGCAGAAGACTACCTTTCTTGAGGGAACTGAAAATAGTAACCTCAATGCCCCTTCACTATTTTCTCCTGTTTTGCTACACCTTTTGCTTGATTTGCCTAACGGTGGAAGACTACCCTAAGGAGGGCTCTAAAGACAGCAATCTCTGATAGATAACTTATCTTCTAAAACATTCCTAACCCAATGCTCTATTCATTAGCCTGAAACAGTTAATGATTTGATGACCCAGCCTTAATTCTATAAACCTGTAATAAACGTAAGAGGTGAGTTTTACTGGGAGAGTTTGGCTCTCTTGTTTTCTCCTCTTCTCACCTCTTTAAGACCAAGAATAATGTCTCAAGAGTATTTTTTTCAATTCATTGTCCCATGCCCTGCTGGTACAAAGTCTGGTGTGTTCCTTTAAGCTGTGTACTGTAGCTGCCACACAGTAACTTTGTAAATGTTTTGTGCCAAGAGACTAGCAAGAACATTACAAGGAGATAAAGTTGTTTATACATAGTGTAGACAGGGAAGTGTACACAGGGTGCATCCCCCTTACTAATTTTGAAATTAAAAGAAAAAGGTATGAAGACCAGGGCTTCAAATCCCTTAGGGATGGTGGAGTCAAACACTAGAGGAGCAGTACTAATGGGAGATGAGAGAAATCTAGAACATGTACTGGAGGATGGAAATAATCATACCAGTTGTAGCTTCTGGAGTTTTACTTTATTCCACTGAATGTCCACTTTTGAGCTAGTCCAGGGTTTTAAAAGTCAGAATTTTACTGAAGCGGAATTGTATTGTTTTCCAGTTTGGATGGGTTGGTAAGATCAAACAAGTTGACCAATGATGCACAAAGCCTGGAATAAGTGAATCTGGTGATGCATTGTCCGATCTCCTTTTAGTACAGAGCTGAGAGTGGTAGCTGCTCTCACAACTTAAACAGCTCCTCTCAAAGATTGTCCTGAGGCCAGGTATCTTCCTCAAAGTTACCCCATCCTCTCCTATGGAAATCAGCATTCAGTGATAGGTCACTGTGAAAGCACAAAGCCCAGGTCCCCTTGCCTCAATGTAGAGACTCTCTGAAGACCATTGATGTTCATAAATCCCCTTGCCTTCATTCAGCAAGAGCCTTTGCTGGAAATTCATCACATCTGTGCAGCTCCTCCTCCCTTCCATTCCTGTTTCATTTGCTTCTTTATATATTTTTGCATGAGATACATTCCCAGTAAATTTTTGCATGCAAAGCTCTGTTTCAGAGTCTGTTTCTAGAGAATGAAATCTAAAAAGAGTGTAAAATGTGTGTAGTCACAAGCAAATATAGCTTTTTTGACCTAATCAGGGCAATTCTGGAGGGTTTTATGCATCATATTATTGAAGTTAGAATTCAAACAGACTTCAATGTTTGGTTGGAATTATTATTAATATAATCTGAAATATAAGACTATGAAGAAGTGGACTGGCACATCATTCTCTTTTCAGGTAAAGTTAGATCTCTCATACTTTATTTTCTCAGATTAAATATTTTCTTTCATTCCGTTTGAAAGAAAATGTGTCCTATTTTAAATTTTCTTTAACTATCAAAAGGTAATATGTCACCTTTTACTGCTACTGAAGTAGAAAAATTCACTGTCTAGGGCTTATTTTTGCACCAAGGTCATTGGCTAGAGATAATGCTTTATAATTACTCTTGACACAATGAGATGTGGGTAACTGATGAATAATAAAGTCCATAAATAGTCCACTCAAGGAGATGGTGGTCTCCAAAGTGTGGCAATGGGCAATTCTGAGCATTTTGCTGAATAAGCAGATCATATAATGTGATCAAGACAAATATGCAGAAACATATAGATATTCTGTACAATATGTCAAGAAAAATGTCTGCCTTTTTGTGATAAATTAGACACACTAAAATAATAGTTGAGATACATTAATACAATCATTTCAAATGCACTTGAGAACAAAAGACAACTAAAACTCTGCATAAATATCTGAAAAATTCTAATATAAACTGCTAATCAAAAAGAAAATTTATTCTAAATGTCAGAATATAAACTTCATATTACCTCTTTTTTTAAAAAAAGGACTCCTGGTGGTAATTTTTTTAATAGCTTAGCTTAAATGCTAACATCTATTGGTATCTAGGTACAGTCAATGATTTTGCAGTTGACAGGTACTGTGTGACAACAACAACAAAAAAGTAAAGTGCTGTTTGAAATTTGATCTTGACCACCGAGGCTTCATGTTTTCCTCAGCTTGTCTAAACTTTTAGATAGGCTTCTTCCTGAATCTAGACCCCCCACTTCCTTTTTTTAGAGGTTTACTTTTAAAAGAAAACCCCCAAAACTTTCACAGTAAATTCATCCTCTGTTTTTTTTAGATATAAATCTTCTCAAAAGCCATTTGCCAATTTCACTACCCTGGAATGTTTTTTTTTCATGGACCTGGAAGCCAACCCATTGAAATGTAACAATACAGGAAGATAGAGCACCTATTTCTCAGTTTCTGGGAGAGTGGGAGTCCGGCTTTTGTCCTGGCCATCCTCCAAGTCATAAAACTACCTGCTGTCATGAAAAAAGAGAAAGTTTACTTTTCCTTTGTTCAAGGCTAATTAACAAACACAAATGTCTTATGATACCCCAGTCCCCAATCTAGATTTCTAAAACTCTCTCAAACTTTGTTTCAAGGGGAGTTGAATTCAAACTAAGTTCTAGTCTCTCTCCTCTTTTACAATACTGTCAAATAAAATAGTCCTCACCTGTTTAAATTTGTCTGCTGTGATTTTTTTTTTTGCTTTGTATAACAGTATTAGATAATACCTGAAAGATATGTTGGAATACCACAATATCAGTTCTTTTATAAATCAGAAAATGGAAAAACTTGTTTTATAGCAGTATTTTAGGAATAATTTTTGCAGCAGTTCTTACCTTTAAAATTAGTCACCAGGCAGGAGTTTGGGGACATCACAGAAATTAGACCTGCATCCAAACTCTTAAAAAAGTTATCCAGAACAATGTATATCCCAATGGTCATGTAAGGTTCAATGTTTAAAAGTGAAAACACTAATTTATGTCATTTGCAGAAAAATGGGTGGAACTAGAGAATATTATGCTAAGTGAGATTAGTCAGTCTCAGAAAGTAAAGGATTGTATGTTTTCTCTTATATGTGAAACCTAGAAACAAATTAAGTAACAAAATGGACCACAGATAAAGGAAAAGAGATACCAGTGGAGGATGGAGGGAGGTTACTGTTTACAGGAGGGACATTTGGGAATGAGACTGCATAAAGGAGACAGTTTAAATAATGCTATGTATATGTACAAATTTTAATGCAATATCAATATCATGTATGGGGAAGGAAGTATTAGAAACAAATTTCCATGGCATTGTAAGAGAAGACACATGTTCAAAAGTGGCTCAGCAAGGTAATTTTGCTTTTTGCAAAAAGGGATCCTGTCACTAGTAAAGTCAGGTGTGCAAGAACAAAATGCCAGAAACCTGCTGGGTCTTTTATTCTTAATGTGAGGCTTCTGCACTCTACTCCTATTGGTGGGAGTGTCACAATCTTCATGTGGTTGGCTGGAGGGGATGCCAGGAGAAGGGTTGTTACTTGCAATTTCCAAGAAATGCTAACTTTCCAAAAGAACATACACAAGGTTACAAAATGGCACTTTTACAAAATGGATCTTAAGTCAAGCTATTCCTTTGATAGACAATACCTAATTATATTCTCACAGAAAGGAGTAGTGTGGGATACAGAGGGAAAAACACCAAGTGCTGTATGCATGTATGTTCCTATCACTCTGAACCTCATTATGATGCATAATTACAATGCACCAATAAACTAATTTTTTAAAAAGTGAAAATTGTGCCAAAATGACTCCCAGAATTCTTATGAGAACAAATTGAGTCAAATCCCTTTGTATAAATAGATGAACTTCCTGATGAAATTTCACTGAACAGCTAATGAGCTTATTATAAGGTGCCAAAAATTTGCCTATTTTAAATGTTTTCATACAGGTTTGCAGTATTTGTCTTTTACAATCAGAACATATGAGTGGTTGGCCTGTAATGTTTTGTGGTACAAAATGAACTGAATTGTGGAATGGAATATCTCCTCACTTTTACATCAGTTAGGGAGGTGATTTTTTCCTTATAACTGTTTATCAATCAATTTAACTGAAAATCAGAATACTCTTTGTAGCCAAAATCTGAATTTTTCTGATATGTTTGAGATGTCCAATGCTTGTACTGAAAAAGATCATTAAGTTGCTTAATTAAGTGGTTCTTAAGACCTAAGGAAATCACAGCTCCTCTGAGAATATAATCAAGTGTAGAATATCTTCTTCATCATATTACATGTCCATAATATATTAAGATTCAAATCCCGCTTATAGCCCCTCCACTTACCCCAGGAAATTATCCTTAATAGAGCTCCCTTATAAATTGGTATGAATTATGAGGTCGAGTAAGGTTAAATAACTTTTTTAGGTTATACTTTTAATTAATTTCATCAATAAAACTAGCAGCCTAGCTCTTGATTCCTAAATTGTGTCCTTTCCTATTCCACATAATTTTAATAAATTCAAATAAACATTCTATTTTCTTCTTTTTTTTTTTGTACTGGGAATTAATCCCACAGTCTTGCACATGCTAGACAAGTACTCCAAAACTGAGCTACAATCCCAGCCATTTTCATTTTATTTTGAGATAGGTTCTCACTAAATTGTCCAGACTGACCTTGACTTGTGATTCTCCTGTCTTAGAGGAACTGGAATTATATACATACACCACTATGCCAAGCTGTTTTCAATTCTCTTACTTTATTTTTTTTATTTCTGGAACTAGAGATAGAATCCAGATATATTCTACTTGTGAGCTACATCCACAGCCCTTTTTATGTTTTATTTAAAAATACTATCTCCCAAACTTGCTGAAGGTCTTGCAAAATTTCTGAGACTGACTCTGAACCTGTGATTCTCCTGTCTCAGCCTTCCAAGTACTGGAATTACAGGTGTGTACCACCATGGCTGGCTCTCAAGACTCTTACTTTAAATTCTTCACAAGGTCATCAGACTTGTAGGGTTTAATTATTAAAATCATAGTATTTATATTATAAGCTATGTTTAATTTATATGGTTACTTCATAGCCTTGTAATGAAATGTTTTATTAGTATCTTTCTTTTTACCCAGAGCCCTAGTTCTCCATGGTCTCAATATAAAAGATGTTTTCCCATTTCAAATCATTTTAGTTCTATTCTGACCACCATGGTTCCATTTTCCTACATTTATGTGGAGATTTGGTTAGATGTTCAATAATCTACAAGAAGATTGATACAAATACGAACCATTTCCAACAATCTATGCTACATATTTAGAAAGATATAGCTTTGGAAGAAGATGTAATGATCACATTTGAGAGTCCAAAAAGAAAGAAACAGAAGAAGATGGGAAAGTCGTCTTGATATGACTGAGATTACAGCACTTCAGAACTGGTTTTTCTCTAAACAATGACTTTCCAAAGATATTTTTAGATGAATAGTGCAACAGATTTGATTAGTCCCTCCCCCACTCTTCCAAAATAACAAATTCTAGCTTGAATTTCAAAATTTTGCTGCAAAGTGCTTACATTACCCTCCAATTTTAAATTTTAATTATTTAAATATTTTATTAATTTGTGATTACTAGATGTTCTCAGTAGAATTTAATAACAAAGGGAAAACACATTCTTTATTAATATATATTTTCTATTATTCACTTTGAAATATGACCTATATTTCAGTAAAATGCAAAATTCTATGACTTTACATGTCACACATGAATCAATGTGGATTTGATGAAGCTGATGACTGAAAACTACAAATAATAAGCTTTTAAGTACATGTATTTGGTCTTTACATACTTTGATCACAGATAATTTGCTATTAAATTCACATTGTAGCCAGGTATGGTGGCACATGCTTGTAATTCCAGTATTTGGGAGGCTTAGATTGGATGATCCGGGTTCAGATTTGCAGTCAGCCTCAGCTACTTAGTGAGGCCCTCCACAACTTATTGAGACCATGTTTCAAAATAAAGAATAAAAACAATAGGATTGGGCCCTGTAACTCAGAGGTAGAATACCCCTGGGCTCAATTCTCAGTACAGAAAAACAAAATCACATTTCATCTTGAATTAATTTTTAATATTACTAATAAATATAAAAACCCAAATAGCCCATATATATTGGAAATGATAGTGCTTGATAAAATTAATTTGATCATAACAGAAAAATGTTATTTATCACAGCAAATAAAAATAATAGATGCATTTGAAAAAAAAACTTTTTTTTTTTAACTAAGCAATATTTGCCTAAATATTGTAGGGGGAAAGTAAAGATATATGCCTATTTGGATATTCTGAACTTAAAGTTAACATGGTGCTTTGGCTCATTTGCATTGTCAAACCAATTCTGCATGGAATAAAGATGCAGAGAAGATTTAGAAAGAGGCCACTCCTTGAATGTTTTTTCAGTTCAGATGTTTAATTGTTATTGCTCTAAAACTAGATGTTTGCACAAAAGGGTGTGAAGCTGTGGAGTCCCCACATCTGTAAGAAGACAAGCAAAATTGTATACCTCAGAGGTGGACTTCAGTCCTGTTAAATCTATGGCCATATAAATCACTACTTTTACATGCTTAGTATTCCAATTACTATGCCTATCTAGCAAATCACTCCAAACATTAGTGGCTTAAATGTCAATGATTTAATTTGCTTTTGAATCTGCAACTTGGGAAATACTTAACAGGGTCAGCTTACCTGTTTTAACAGTGTCAAATGGGATGATTCAAAGGCAGATGCTGAAGTCCTCTGAAGCTCACTAACCAAGTCTGACAGTTGTTGATCAGATAGCCCCAATAGCTGGGCACTGAGACAACTGGGGCTCCTCAGAGAGCACTGTCTTTATATAACATCTCTATGTGGTATCTCCAGCATGGGAGCTTTAGGGAACAAGACTTCTAAGCTGTCTCAGAGCTCCCAAAGGGCTGCTTTTGAAAGAGACCAAATGGAAGGTATACTGCCTTTGTAGACCTAACCTTTAAAGGCATGTAGTGTTAGTGCTTCTGTTCTATATTGGTTTACACTGTTACAAAGAGAAAATTTTTAGATGCTCAGCTCTCAATATATGAATGTTAATTTATTTTTCAAAAATATTTAAATACAATCTCTATAAATGCAAAGTCCATTTGATTTAGCTTTGAAGTAACAGCTTTAAAATTAGGTTTAGTATTATAATGTTCTGGTTTGGAGGTGTCATTGGAATTTTTAAAAATCTATTGAGCCATTGATGTATACCTAGTGCTATAATCAGTATATTAAGTATAGCATCTCATGTTATTCTCACAATAACTTTATGTGGTAGTTGCTAATAATGTTCATCTCAGTTTGCACATCAGAACACACAAATTTAGTAAGGTAGATAATTGAACACAGATATATGGTGGATGCACACTTTAAATTCATATTTAACTGCTAAGGAATTGCTCCTAACAATTGTACTATACCATACTGGTCCCTCATTTTGGGGAAAAAAAAGATTTCAGAAATGAGGTGATTTATTTTAGGATTGCCCAGCTCTGTGGCCATTGACCTGGGACTGGAGTCTAAGATCTACAAATCTCTGAGTTCTGATCCATGAATCTCTACACCAGGCTCTTTCTAATTAATTTGGTAGAAATTAGAAAGCTTGAAGTTTTACTTGCAAGAATTTTTAGAAGGTGACATATTATTTAAAGGGATCAGAGTAGGGACAGAGTTTACTCTGGATAATAATCTGTGAAGGCTTCCAGATCCCCAATGATCAATTAATTTCCCTGATGGAAATGCTTACAAAATTGCTTGTATTACAAAGACTCTAAGTAGCTAAATCAACACATGCTAATGTACCACCCATATTACCTCCAGGTGGTCCCATTAGCTTTCAGGAAAGTCCTCAAATGATCAACCACCCTCCCTGTCTCCCCCACCCCAAGCAACGAATGAGCTCAATGATAAGTGTGCAGAGACATTATTATCCACTTTTCTTCTCTAATTCTATATGATCTTTCTGACTGTTTCCTTTGAAAACAGAATCTCAATAAAACAAAAAGAAAACGTCATAGTTTTTAATTGTATGTACATTCATTATGGGTTTTGAAACAAATTTAAAATAAAAGATTTAGCTCATTTTATACAAAGCAATTCTGAGTGCTAAAGAGATCTGCCAAAATCAGAAAAAAAGATTTTAAGACAGACAAAAGGCTTTATCTTGAGACATTTGGACAAAAACAAAAGTATATTTTCACTCCTTTTATGTATTGTTTTTTGTTGTGTTTTGTTTTGCTTTTAGTGGTACTGGGGATTGAACCCAGGGGCATTCTACCTCCAAGCTACATCCTCATTCCTATGTTTTATTCTTTATTTTGAAATATGGTCTCACTAAGTTGTGGAGAACCTCACTAAGTAGCACTCCTTTTATGTAGAATAAGTACATTTTTATTTCTCTGGGATAGTCCTGATTTATCCTTGCTGTCTTGATATCATTCTTGGTAGTGATATGTAGACAGATAAAACCAATTTATGCATGGAAGACATTCTTTATCAGATGTGAACATAACTAAACAAGAAATTTTATCAGAATACATATTCCTGCAGTCTTCAAAGGTTGGGAAGATTTAGAGTGGAACCTGAATAGGTCATATTTCCAAGATTCCTCTTAGGTGACTTTTGGCAAGTCAGTTAGTCATAGTGCCTGATTAAGTCTGGATATTTGACTCAGAAGTTTTCTAGCTATAATGGTTACAGCATCCCTTGAGCCATTCCCAATCCCACATCTTTGATTAACTAGTAAGATGTTCTGCTCAAACAGACACTCCTTAAGATGCAAACAGAGGATAAGGTACATCAGTGAATATTTTATTGAATTTTATATTTTATTGAATTTCCCAATGTTTGCAGAGGAGTTGAAGCTCTCTGAGAATCAAAGGATTCATGGAATCTTGACTTGTGGGAATGAAATATACAAAGCTGTGTAGATAAGAAAAAGTGGTAGATAAGTCATATTTTGTTGAGAGTTAATTAATGGGGTTTATTTTTGTTGCAGTTTTAAACTTAGATCCAATATATATCCCAAATACTATTATTGATACATCTGTTTGCATATTAGACAGGAAATCATTATAGTCACTAGAATATCACTATTATCCCAAAAAGTTATAAAAACACAAAATTGATACTTGAATCTTCCTTTTTTTCCTTTTTTCTATTTAAAAGTGGTAGAAAACCAGTTGCAACAAAAAGGAAATTTTTAATTCATGCAATTCAGAACAATCAGGATTAAGGAAAATAACATGATCTTCAATAACCATGTATCAAGACTCCTTAATACTCGATGAATTGGAAGAGAGAAACTCTCTACAGTCACCTGCAAGTTTGTATTACTACAGGTTAGCAATCTCAGAGAGGAGAAATGCTTCCAACTTAGTATATATCAACCTGATGGGAAAAGTCAGGCTTGTGTTATAAATCTAATCCTTGGGACCGTTCACCATAACCAATAGGTACAACACTGTGATTGGAAGCTCTACTAGAATGAAATAGAATGTAATGGGAAGACATAGATCCTCTAAAGAAGTAAGTGTGTGTGTGTGTGTGTGTGTGTGTGTGTGTGTGTGTGTGTGTACATGATATTGGAGTTGCTCCTCATAGAAGAAGAAATGTGAAGTTAAGTAAAGTGAATCAAGAGATGTCCATTGCACATTCCTAGAGTACTCATTTCTTCAAGCACAAATTGCTTTTGCAGAAAGTTTAGAGATGGAAGTTAGGATTTCTCAGAAAAAATCTTTGTTCCCTTGGGTGAGATAGTAGAGAAACTAAAGAATTCACAGAAAAAAATTGATTTAATTTTATTTAAAAATTATCTATGGACAACCAAACAAAATATAATACTCCATACTTCATTTAGTCATATTAAAGTATACACAAGTGCCTTGGTTTTCTTTTTTTTTTAATTACAGTTTTCTATTTGTCACCAGCATAGCCCCCAAAGAGTATTAGTGTTAGAGTTGCTTGCTGGTGATCCTCAAAATTAATTCTATCTTTTTAGAAAAAAATTATTCCTCTCTCTCTCATTAAAGTCCCTTTGCATTTGCACCATGGTATATTATGTTTAGTAGTTGCATGATTTCAACTCTGTGTGTCAAAGAGGACTTTAAAAAGTGGAAAATCCAACAAATTTTCAGTTAAATAATGAAGATCTGCCATGGTTTCAGCACATTCCCAGGAGCACAATTATTCCAGCTGCATAATGGAGTAGTTTCATTGAAGAATTTTACTGTTTTCAAAGACTTTGAAAATTTGTCAAATTTCAGAACACAAATATGAAGGTTTTAGCACATTGTCTTTGTAAACTGATTTCTGAGGAGGAATTTCCTTCTTTTCAATAAATTTCTTAAGATATTGGTGGACCACCTTCCTATTTATCTCAGGAATGTATACTGTCAATACCAACTTTAATATTATGAAGGAAGAAAGTGATCTGAAGGGAAATGCACAGGATTCTTATGTGCATGTGTGCTTCTATCACACCAAACTACATTATAATGTAGGATTACAATGCACCAATAAAAGTATATTTTATTTTATTTATTTTGGGAGGCATTGTAATCATACATCTTTGTGAGGTACAAGCTGGTAGAGGCATACATGCACACAGCACTCATTTAACCTTTCACCAGTTCCCATCCCCTTTCCTTCCCCCTCCCTCCTTCTCATGTTGAACTTACTGATTGACTTTGCTATGCTTGTGAATGTACATCATGTGCATTAGCGTGTTTCCCTGCCCCCCTCCATCCCATCACCTTTAGTTAGGTTACCTTCTTTGCTCATCTAAGGTTTCTCCGTTTCATTTAGAGTCCCTCCTATGATCCACTTTACCTCTAGATTCTACATATTAGGGAGAGCATCCAATTTTTTACATTTTGTTACTAAACAATCTCACTTAACAAAATGTTTTATACTTCCATCTACTTCCCTGCAAATGATATGATTTTGTTCTTCTTTATGGCTGAGTGAAACTCCATTATGTACATATCTCATAGTTTTGTAATCCATTCATTTATTGATTGACATTTTGGCTTGTTTCATAGTTTGCTAATTGTGAATTCTGCAGTTATTAATATAGATACACATGCATTAATCTGGTAGTTTGGTTTCCATTCTTTTGAGTAAGTATACACAAGTGATATTGCTGGATCATATGGTAGGTTCATTCTTATTTGTCTGAGGATCCTCCATACTGTTTTCCAAAGTAGTTGCACTAATTTTTAATCCCACCAACAATGTATTAAGGTTCCCACTTCCCCACATATTTGCTAGCATTTGTTGTTGTTTGTGTTTTTTATGATTGCCATTCTAATTGGGGTTAGATGCATCTCTCTGATTACTAATGATGTTGAACATTTTTTCATACATTTATTGGCCATTTGTATTTCTTCTTTTGTTAAGTGTCTATTTAGTTCACTTGCCCATTTTTATTGGGTTATTTGTATTCTTAGCAGTGAGTTTCTTGAGTATTCTATATATTCTAGATATTAGTCCTCTCTCAGAGGAGTAGTTGGAAAGTTTTTTCTCCCATCCTATCAGCCCTTTGTTGAGGTTCTTGATAGTTTCCTTTGCTGCACACAAGCTCTCCATTTTAATGAAATCTCATGTATTGATCTTCCTGTGAACTTCTTGTGCCTTTGGAGTCTTGTTGAAAGTTTTTGCTTGTGCCTATGTGTTGAAGTGTTGGACCTATGCCCTCTTTAAGTAGATGCAAGATCTCTGTTCTGACTTCCAGGTCTTTGATCCATCTTTAGTTGACTCTTATTCAGATTGAAAAAGTGGTGTTTATTTCCATTTTTCTGCATATGGTTAACCAGTTTTGCCAACACCATTTCTTGAAAAGGTTATCCTTTTTCCAGTGTATGTTTTTGGATCCTTTGTCAAAAATTAATCGGATATAAGGGTGTGGATTTGTTTCTGGGTCATCTATTCTGCTCCATTGGTCTATGGGTCTGTTTTTGTGCCAATACCATGCTCTTTTCCTAATTATGTTTTTTGTAGTATAGTTTGAAGTCAGGTATTGTGATGTCTTCTGCATGATTCTTTTTACTGAGAACTAGTTTGGTTACTCTGGGCTTTTTGTTGTTCCAAATAAATTTAAGGACTCATTTTTTCTATGTCTGAGAGGAATGACCTTGGTATTTTAATTGGTATCACATTGAATATGTAGATCACTTTTAGAAGAATGACTATTTTGATGATATTTATTCTGCCAATCCAAGAGCATGGAAGATCTTTCCATTGTCTAAGGTTTTCTTCTTTATTTTGAAATAGGGTCTCACTAAGTTGCGGAGTGCCTCACTAGGTAGCTGAGGCTGGCCTCGAACCCGGATCCTCTGGTCTCAGCCTCCCAAATGCTGGGATTACAAGCGTGCGCCACCATGCCCGGCTTGTCTAAGGTTTTCTTTGATTTCTTTTTTCACTGTTTTATAATTTTCCTTGTAGAGGTCTTTTACCTCCTTGATGAGGTTTATTTCTAAGCATTTTACTTGTGGAGGGGGGATATTGTGAGTGGAAGTGTTTCCTGGGATTCTTTTTCAGTGGATTTATGGTTGGAATACATGAAAGCTTCTTATTTTTGAAAAATGATTTTGTATCCAGACAATTTGCTGAATTTGTTGATCAGTTCTATAAGCCTTTTGTTTGAGTTTGTTGGGTCTTATAAGTATAGTACCATGTCATCTGCAAATAGGGGAAGTCTTAGTTCTTCCTTTCCTATTTGTACTCTTTTGATTTTCTTCTCTTGCCTTATTGCTCTGGGTAGAGTCTCAAGTAACATATTGAATAGAAATGGTAATAGTGGACATCCTTGTCTTCTTCCTTTTTTTAGTGGGAACTCTTGCAGTTTCTCCCCATTTAATATGATGTTGGCTGTGGACCAATTGTATATTGCCTCATGATATTGAGGTATGTTCCTTCTATTCTGATTCTCTGCAGGGCTTTTAGCATGAATGGGTGTTGGATGTTGTCAAATGCTTTTTCACCATCAATTGAGATGATCATGTGATTTTTGTCTTTGATTCTGTTTATGTGGTGACTTACATGGATTGTTTTTCCTATCTTGAACCAGCCTTGCATCCCTGGGATGAACCCGACTTGGTCATGGTGTATAATTTTCTTGATATGGTTTTGAATGAGCATTGATAGTATTTTGATTAGCAGTTTTGCATCTAAGTTTATCAGCAATATAGGCCTATAGCTTTCTTTCTTTGAGCTCTCTTTACTTGGCTTTGGTATTAATGTGATTTTGGCTTCATAGAATGCATTTAGGAGAGTCCTGTTTCTTTCCATTTCACAGAATAGAGTCAGAAGTATTGTGATTAACTCTTCTATAGTGGTTTTATAAAATTTACTTGGAAAACCATATGGTTCTGGGCTTTTGTTTGATGATAGACTCTTTATTGCTATTTCTATCTCTTTGATTGTTATTGGTCAGGTTAAGTTTTCTATATCTTCTTGACTCAATTTAGGAAGGTTGTATGTGTCTAGAAATTTGTCAATTTCTTCTAGATTTACCATTTTCTTGTAGTATAGTTTTTCAAAATAACTTCTCATAAATCCTCTGGATTTCTATACTGTCAGTGGTTATATTACCTTTTTAAATCTCATATTTTAGTAATATGGGTTGATTCTCTCTTTCTTTTGGTTAGGTTGGCTAGCGGTTTATCTGCCTTGTTTATTTTTTCAAGAAACCATCTTTTGGTTTTGTTGATTTTTCTCTACTTAATTGATTTCTGCTCTGATTTTAATAATTTCCTGTCTTCTACTGGCTTTAGGGTTAGACTGTGCCTGTTTTTTTAAGGGCTTTGAGCTGTGTCATTAGGTTATTGTCCCAGAGGTTTTGATATGTTGTTTCTCTATGTTTGCTTGTTTCTAGGGATTTCTTAATTTCTCCCCTTATTTCTTTCTATGACCCATTCCTCATTCAACAGTGTGGTGTTTAGTCTTCATGTGTTTATATGGTTACTTTGAGTCTTCTTATAGTTGATTTCTAGTTTCATTCCATTGTGGTCTGAAAAGACACAGGGAATATGTCATATTTCTTGAATTTGCTAATGCTCATTTTGCAGCCCAGAATGTGTTATATTTTTTAGAAAGCTAAGAAAAATGTGAATTCCATTATAGTTGGGTGAAATATTCTGTATGTGTCTAATAGGTTCATTTGGTGTATGGTTTTCTATAGGGCTGAGGCATCTTTACTTATCTTTGGCTAGAAGATCGTTCCAGTGATGTGAGAGAAGTGTTTTTGTCTCCCAGTATTATTGTATTGGGATCTATGTTTTGACTTAATATCATGAAGAGTTAGTTTAATGAAAGTTGCTGCCCCTGTTTGGGGGGCATAAATACTAACATCATTATTTCCTCCTGCTGAATTGTTCTTTTTGCCAGTAAAAAATGACCTGCTTTGTCTCTTCTGATTGACATAGGTTCCAAGTCTAATTTTTCTTTTTTTTCTGGTTTGCAAAATAACCTTTATTTTAAAGCTAATATGTGCATGACAGGAAGCAAAAACACAAGAAGCAAAGAATGAAGTCACAAGCAGCTTAGTTGATTGTGGCCTTCTAAATTCCTGTGTTTACATACACAACATCCCATTTGTGTGATAAAGATCATAGTGTGTATTATGTATTTCCACACATCAAGAATATTCACCAATTCAAAATCCCAAAGCTACAAGAGTATTTTTGATAATCAAGGATATAGTGCAACAACTTCTGATATCACAGCTGCTACTCCTGCTTGTCTTCAACTTCCACTGCCTTGCAGCAGTCTTTCACCCTTAGTTTGTGCATAAATTTCCTGAAATTGTTTCTCTGGTTCTGCCATTTGTTAGTTCTTTGTAATTAATCTCTTAGAGTATTTTCTCTAGTGCTGGTATGAAAGACATAAATTCTATCAGTTTCTATTTGTCATAGAACATTTTCATTTCCCTGTCAAATTCGAGTGATAATTTTGCTGGTAGGAAAATATTGGTTTTAATTTATTTTCTTTCAGAGTTTGGAACATATTGCCCCAAGCCCTCCTGGCTTTCCTGACTTGGTTTGGGAGGTCTGGAGTGATTCTAATTGGTTTGCCGCTGAATGTCATTTGTCTTTTACTTTCATCACCATTAAGATTCTCTCATTGGCCTTTACATCATTCGGTTTCATTATTATGTGGAGTGGTGAACTTTTTCTCTGATATCATCTAAAGGAGGTACTATATGTTTTCTGTACATGTGTGTCAACCTCTTTTTCTATGTATGGATGATTTTCTGATATTACTTATTTGAAAAGATGGTTGATTCTATTTGTTTCAGCTTTTATTCCTTCTTCTATGCCTATTATTCTTATCTTAGCTCTTTTAAAATTGACCCAGATCTTGTCAATGTTCAATTCATGCTGTCAAAATTTTTTTTCTAAATTATATACTATGCATAGTTAAGTGAGGTGGAGGTGGAGAAGCCACAGTGATGGGTGCAAGAGTAGGGTAAAGTAAAGGATATGATTGAGTAGAATGAGAGTTTGAGTGTACTGAGGTAAAATATGGTAGAGATTAGAGATAGTGGATATGTAAGAGGACTTTAGTAGTCAGAGTAGAGTATTTAGGTGTAGTGATATGAAGTGGATTTAATATAAGACAAAGAAAAAGAAAAAAGAGTTGAAGAGAAGAAAGTAAGTAGAAAGGGGGGAGGTTGTATAAGGGATGGGAAGAGAGCAAACACAAAAAATAACAAAAAAAATCCAACACCAGAAAAGTTCCTGCAAACATACAAGTACAGAGCAGACTTGGCCTCACTATAGTAAGTTTTTGAGCATGTTTCAAGTATTCTCATTTGCTCAGTAACTATAGTAGTGATGTCAGTTTATAGCCCCACTTTTGGGCCCCCTGCAGTGTTTAGGACCCTGGCCTGATGTCTCTATCAGTGCAGGCATCCAATGCCACTGGTACCTCTCCCAGTGCATGCTTGAGTCTCTGAGCTCTCCACAGGGATTGTCCCTGTGCCACTCTCTGTCTATGCAGGCAGAGGGTATCACTGCAGCTGAACACAGTGTAAGCCTGGGGCTCACTGCTTTCCACAGGCCCTGTGTCTATCTCTCTCTGTCTACACAGGTGGTGAGTGTCCATTGTAATCATGAGACATTCTCTGTAGGTCCTGTATTACTCTGCACCCTGCATGCTATGGGCCTCTTCTTCACCTCTGCTCTAACTCAACCACTATATAGGGTGGACCACAAAGTCTCAGACCCCTGGAGTCTATTGCTTTCACAGTAGTCTCTGTGGCCATGCTCTTAACTTACAGTCAAGTGCTGTTCTGGCTCTCTGGAAGGAGAGGCGGGCAAGCCACTGCTTCCACAGATTCTGGCCAGTGTCTGGGAGGTCAGATTTCTGAACATGGAGCAAGGTGCTGACTTCTTACTATGTGAAAATCTGCAGTCGCTTACTTTAAGTCAGGTCACTGACTCTGGAGGGAGAGGTGGAATGAGCTACTTCTGCCTCTGATTCTGGATGGGTTTCTGGGCAGTTGGATCTATGTTGAATGTGGAGCAAGATGTCAACTGCTTAAAATGTGGAGATCTTCAGCTTCTTATTCCACATCAAGTCACTGGCTTCTTTGCAGGGGGTCTTTAGATGACACGGTACTAGCAGTCCCAGCATAGCATGGGCAGTGTGGACAGGCCAAGCTAAAAGTATATTTTTAAAAACAAATGTGTGCATAAACCCTCAGCTCTTTGCCTTGAGCCACCTCACTGTTTTATTAGCATCTGACCAACATCCTCACCCAGATGCCATGATAGTCTTGTTTACAAACTTTTGCTCATAAAATAAGTCATTTTTTGCTTGAATACATCTGTGAGTTTCTCCATGACACTCTTTAAGTGGTATTGTTAATATTTCTCCAGTTTATGCTCATCATCACCAATTAATGTATTACATAAAATAATACTTAAAATCATATGAAATACAGAGAGTAATGCTATCATTTAATGAAGACATCAGTGTCAACTTTTGATGGATAAAGTCACTGAAGAACTTCATGAGAATTAAATATACAGAATAATGTAGACAACCAGATAGAGAATTTAGAACTTTCATAACTCATCTCCACACCAGAAAAATGAGAGAAATCATCAAATTAGGAAGAGTGGTACAAGCTTATAATCCCAGTACTTTAGAGATTGAGGCAGGAAGATCACAGGTTCATGGACAACTTCAGCAATTTAGTTGCCTTTGGCAACTTAATGAGACCCTGTTTCAAAATAAAATAGGGCTGAGGGTATAGCTCAGAGATAGAATACCTCTGTGTTCTCAGTAATATATACATACACACACACACACACACATGCACACACACACACACACACACACACACACACACATACACAATCATAAAACAGGTGTCTGGTGGTGAATGTGCAAGTTTGATGACATTAGTTACTTGACTGATCCAAATATGAAAATATAAAAGAAAATGGAGATTTCTTTTTAATCTGAAAGGAGCATTAGTAAACCAGCATTCCATCTGTAATTGTATCAACATTTGTATTTGTACATGAGGCTCAACTGAAAGGATTGATAATTTTTAAAAATATTTTTAAAGGCAACAGTTACTAAGAAATGTTTGGAAAACAATATTTTGATTTGAGTAGTTCTATGGCCAATACAAGAAGAAAATAAAATAACTTGTGTGAATATCAGGAAAAGTCACTTGGAAAGTATATGAGAGTTGAATAATGTACATAAAATAGTTTATTTATGCATGTGACAACCAAAATCTATAGAAATTAAATACCCACTGTCTGCTAAATATCCCATTAACTACTGAAATTCTATTCTATCAGATATGCAATTTTATGTAAGCCAGTTACAATAGTTCTTATGGTTTCTCAGTCCCTCTATGGCCCTTTATATTATGACAATGATATTTAAGGTTTGGAAAAGTTATTCATCCTAAGCCTCAGTTTCAGTTTCTGTAAAATGGAGACCATAGTGAATTAGCACCTCATACAGGTAAGAGGATAAAATTAATAAATTAATACAAAAATATGTTTAGAATACCATTTAGAACTTGTATGTTTCACTGTATTATCTATTCTTATTATGCGTTTCTCCATAAATCTTAAAAAGCAGAAAGATTATTTCCATTATCTATAATTTATAAAGCTACTGTGTTACTATTGTAATGCAGTATTTGACTGGGTCTCTGAAGACCTTGATCATTTTTCACTCTTGAGAACACAAATAGCATTTTATAGCCTCTAATCTGATACAGCATTTTAGTAATAAAAACTGTATGATTATGAATATTGAAGTCCTATTCTTTTTCTATACTCATTTGAAAAAATATTAATAACATTTGTAACCTGGTTGTTATGCAGTTACATTAGTCATAGCAGATGCTATTCCAGTTATAATTTTATTTTTTATTTATTTATTTATTTTGCGGTACTGGGGATTGAACTCAGGGGGATTCTACCTCCGAGCTACACCCCCAGCCCTATTTTTTATTCTTTATTTTGAAACAGGTTCTCACTAAGTTGCAGAGTGCCTCACTAGGTAGCTGAGGCTGGCCACAAACTCGGATCCTCCGGTCTCAGCCAGTTATAATTTTAAACTGTTAACAATATGTTGTTCAGTAAAATATTAATAATGGAAGAGCCATTCAAGACTACAGACAATTTTGGATGCTTTAATACTCTTATATATTAAGAGAGAAGGGGGAAGTCTTAGTGGGTTTTTTTTCTTGAATATTAAAGTGGCATGTCATTTGTCTAGCATATAAGTAATATAGCAACTACAAAATAGAAATTGGTCTGTAATTTCATGATTGCAAGAAAAGTTCTCCTAAAACCACAGACCCCAGAGTCTTGTATAACAATAACAAGAACAAAGGAGGTAATTATTTTTGTTGACCAAATGTTTGGATATATTTCCATTTAGTGCCTTCTATTTCATTTGATGGGATTTTAGCAGTGACTTAGGAAGGTACTGATTGAGTGAGAGGCTTTCTTAGGAGAATAATGTGCTCTAAAATGCTCCAGTACAACTACTGCTAATTTGTTTTCTATCCTAATGCAATATCATATATTTTTGGCCCATATCATTCAATTTTTACTGTTGCCACACTTTTGGATTCTTAGAAGCTGTTGGCATTTTGGAATTTTCAGAAGCATGTATGTGATCTCATGAAAAGGAGTTAGAGGAGGGTCCAGTTTCCAGTCCTTCTAGGAAAAGTTTATTTTTATCATTGTTGCTACAGATACAACCAGTGCAGACAGAGGTGGAGAAACTCTCCTCATGCATGGGAGCATACTGGGAATATATTTTGGCTGTGATGGTGGATATGCTAATCTGTACAAACGTGATAAACGTCTATAGAGCTAAACACACACGCGTATGAGCAAGTAGAAGCAAAACTGAAGAAATTTTGTATCAAAGTCATTCTCTTGGTTGTGATATTACAGTATAGTTTTGCAACATCTTATATATTTAGGGAAAATGAAGTAAAGTGTGAACAGGATTTATCTCTATTATTTACTGAAATTGCGGACAAATCTAAAATTAATTATATCAACAATGTTTTACTTAAAATAACTATTTTTAAGAGAGATTTCCTATATTTCCCCTGTTAAAATTGTTTATATTTATTTTATAATTTGAGTTGTTTTTGTTTTCTATATTTGCATTGATGATTATACAAAGGTAAACAAAGACAAAATAAGTTTTATTTGATTCATATAAAGATAATTAAACTATCATCATAGTTGGTTATGCTTACAAATTACAAGAGAAAAACATAATTTTATTACTGTAGCTTGAATCTCAGGCAAGAAATTATAGTATGTGTGAAATGTAACTTATTCATGTGCTTGTTTGAAATCACTTTGAGTTATACTTTTATATCTGTTGCATTTTCTAGTAGAAATTTAATCTGAGTCACTTCAATTCTAAGTTCTTAGAGATAGAGAATGAGATACTTGAGTGTTTTGTGTGTCATAATGTCCATGGAGGAGAGGTATTCCATTATTTATGATCCCAATATGCTGAATTCTTTGAGATGTGCATTTTATCATATTGCAATATGTTTTTTATCATAATAATTTATGTTATTAGTATTAATCTTAAGTTTCAGTATCCTTTCAACAAATGTCATTCCCCTCTCAAGAGTATAGAAAATATTTGGTTGTTTTCCTTGTACTCACTTCACTCCAGCTCTAAATGAAACTTCATGTGGCTTTTTAAGACCCTGTACTTCCTGAGATCTGTTCACAGAAAGAGGAGCTATCATTCTATTATCCCTGTATTAGGATAAGAAGTATTTTCAAATATTTCTGCAGAAACATTCTACATGATGAACACAGCATGCATTTTCTATTGCTTTTTTTTTTTTCAAAAAAAGTTCTTTGAATTCAGAGGACTAAAATGAAGAACATATATTATACCACTATTAGGTCAGGAATCAAAGCTTGGCTATTTCTCTGACTCAGGGTCTGTTACAAGGTTGCAAGAAGGTATCATCCGGGACTGAGTTATCTCAAGCTATCTCATGTGCTGTTGGTAGACCTCAGGTCCTTGCTTACTATTGAACAGAGACCAGTTCCATGTGGGTTTCTCCAGAGTACCACTCATAACATGCCAGCACACTTCCTCCAAAGTGAGGGCTCCAAGAAAGGAGAATGCTGGCAAGAAGGAAATTATAGTCCCAAATGGGCATCCTATTAATTTCACCATATTTGATATGAGGAAATGACCTAGTTCTATCCCCATTCAAGGGGATGGAACTAATGCCAAGCATGGTGGCACATGCTTGTAATCCCAGTACTTGGGAGGCTGAGACACAAGGATTGCAGGTTTGAAAACAGTATCAGTGAGACTCAGCAACCCAGTGAGACCCTGTCATTTCCAAACAAAAAATAAAAAGGGCTGGGAGTGTAGCTCAGAGGTAGAATGCCCCTGGATTTAGTTCACTCTCACACACACACACACACACACACACACACACACACACACACACACAGACACACACACACACTGCAGATATTTGGAGACCATTTCAGAGGCCACCTACAACATTAACCCACTTCCCATATGCTACGCGCACACCCTGGAGAGGTGAAAATCTCTTGCTGCTTTTACAGGAAAGAGTACAGACAGATCTCCTCTACTCTAAAATAATCAGAACTTCCAATGCCCATCTCTCTTTCAGCTTCCTCTTTTTTTTTTTTTTTTTTTTTTGTGGTACTAGGGATTGAACTCAGGGGCATTCTACCTCCGAGCTATACCCCCAGCCCTATTTTTTATTCTTTATTTTGAAACCGAGTCTCACTAAGTTGCGGAGTGCCTCACTAGGTAGCTGAGGCTGGCCGTGAACCCGGATCCTCCGGTCTCAGCCTCCCAAATGCTGGGATTACAAGCGTGCGCCACCACACCCGGCAGCTTCCTCTTATTTTTAATGACCATCTATAAATTGGTCCAAGGATGGGGCTAGATCAGGGTACAGGGACACAGTTCTGTGTTTCCTCCTAAGTTTCAGAATTAATTTATTTCCGAAAGTTTTATCTAATATGAAAATAAGATAGCTTGTTTCTTTGTCTATTTTTCAAAATCTTTTGTTTATGCCCTGGAAACCTTAAAGGCTTGGACTTTTGAAACTCGCGAGCATGGCACTGATTTCCACATCTTACTGTCTCATCCTTTCTTTAAGGTAGTTAGCACAGAACAATACAGTTTCTGTTTAAAAACAGAAATGTCAATGAAATGATGTCAAAAGTGAAAGAAAAAAATAAGCATGCAAAATACATCAAATTTTATCTCACCATATTATTCCATAAAGTAATATTAAAATGCTCCACAAAAAGATGATATATTTAATATCATAGAATCTAAACTATGCCTATCAATAGAATAAATCTAGAAGAAAATTTTCTAAAATATGGTAATGATTCTAGTGGAAAATTCTTTACAAACTCTGTGTTTAATTATGACTTGCTACACCATTCTTCAAAGCTGAAAGAAGGCCTGGGTGGTGTCTATGCTTAATGCTATTTAAAATTCTTTATACAATTCTGGCCAATGCAATATCAAGAAAGTATAAATACTAGTGGTAAAAGATTTAAATATATATTTACTTACAGATGGCATGACTGTGTGTATTGAAAAGCAGAGACTATTAGGACATATGAATTTTTAAGTAATATAAATATGTATTATTATAATTAAAGGCAATTTATTACATACATATTATTATTTGAGAGACTTGTGTATTCATAGATACCATTTAATAATTCCAAAACAGATAATTTTAATATATTTGCATATAGCAACACATTTTATTATATTGTAAAATTCTTCACTCTATCAGTGGAATTGGTTGTACAATTAAATAGAAACCAACAAACAAAAATAACTTTTTGGCCATTTTTTTTCTGTATGGTACCAGGGATTGAACCCACAAAGCATTCTATCTCCAAGCTACAGCCCCAATCCTATTTTATTTTAAAACAGGGTCTCATTAAGTTACTGAGAGCTGCGGGCCTCACTAAGTTGCTGAGGCTCACCTTGAACCTGCTATTCTTCTGCCTCAGCCTCCCAAATACCAGGATTTCAGGTATACACCACCATGCCCAGCTACTTTTGGGTCTTTTAAATATAGAAATAACTGTGTTCAGATTGTTGTTGAATTTCTATGCTTCCTGAACACTTCTAATTATGCTTTCCTTCTACTTCATATTAGTTTTTTCTTCTCTTGTTTTTATTACCAGTCTATCCATATTCTTCAATTAAATATGGGAATTTCCAAGTTTTTTCCCTTGCCTTTTCTCCTTTATATTCATTATTGTTCCCATGGTCATCAAGTTCAATGTTCATTTCATACATTGAGGACATCATAGCTTATTTTCAGGAGAATAAAATATCTTCAACAAGATTTCTCCTGAGAATTACAGTTTCATCACATACTACCCCCCCCAAGAGATAGCCTCATGCTCTGTGTGATTTGCAGCTCGAACTAGTACAATGTAGAACACACATCCTAACCACCTGAAAACAAATTTTGATTAATATAAATAGTTGATTAAATTACTGAAATATGGACTCTGTCAGATAATTTTGTCTTAAGAGCTTTGGGTTTAAAAGAAACACTACTTTTTAACTTATAAAATAGCTCTCAACTGAGAGTTTCATTGTTTCTCTTAGTTTAGACTCTATTAGAGATTGGAATGTAATTTGGAAGCTTTGGAAGACAGAGTACTTTATAACTGGATTTTTCTTTCTCAATATAGTTTAGCATCTAATGCTTTTAGAGAAAATAGAATGGGAATAGAATCACTGAAGAAATGTCCTGTAAATTTTTCTTCAATCCATCCTCTTCTACCTTGTCTTGGTGGCATTCTTAAATAAGTCTCCCTTTCTTTGGAACTCTGAAAATTGAGGCCTATGAGGGAAGATTCTACTTTATTCTTACGTGTAAAACATAGTCAGGCTCTCCCATGAAAGAATATCATACAGAATTGATAAACTAAAGGTTGATATATGCTCTAAGGTAGGAAAACCCTGTGAACCTTACTGTATCAAGACTTGCTAAGATACAAATTTCTTGATAGAGATTTAGAAAAAAAAGTTTTTATAAGTATGATAATCACAACAATTATCAGCATTGAATGAGCTCTATGTGTAGTATTTTCATCAGTATACACTGCTGAAAGTTGGTGCTCAAAGTGGTCAACTACTCATGAGAATAAATGTAGAAATTAAGTGGTTTGTTTTGAGATCAGACAAATGAGATATAAATTGTGATAATATGGCTACTTGAATGTTTCACTCCATTTTTTATTTAAAAGACAGACATTAATACTTAAATCCTATAGTTGTGTGGCAGACAGAATTCAAAATGTTCCCCATAATATCCACTACTTGGTTTTTCTACCCTTGTAAACACATTCCTTCCCAGTGTGTATGGTATAGACAACATGCTCCTGATCAATGATGTATGATAAAAGTGATGTTATATACCACTGTATATAACAAACTTGTTTTAGTAAACTTGTTTTAGCATCTTACCCTCATTCCTGGATTCATGAGGAAACAACTATGACAAAACCCACATCACAAGGAACTGAAGGCTGACTCTGGGAGCTGAGGGCTCAGGATTGTGAGTGCAAGAGCATGAGCCATTTAACATCAGTGAGTCTGGAAGAGATCTTATAGTCTCAAATGAAACCACAGCACCTCCTGACACCTGAGTGCAGACTTAGGAAACCCTGAAGCATAAGACTCAGTGAATCAAGCTGTGCTCAGACTCTAACACCATAGAAACTGGGAGATAGTAAATGTACAGTATTTGTGGTCATTGTTAGGCAGTGGAGTAAGACTAGCATGCAGTTTGATATCTGAAAGTGGTGCTTGTATAACAAATACATAAAAATGTGAGAGTTATAAACAGACTGAAATAAGTTTGAGAACTATGACAGAGAAAAAAGTAAATCTAGATTACCTAATTACCTTGCTGGTAAAATGTGAACTTGGAAGATACTGCTGCTTGGAAGATACTGCTTGAGAGCACTAACAAAAAATGGAGGAACATAATTTTGAGAAGGAAGGGAAGTCCTCATAATTAATAAAATTGTTCCCTGAAGTTACAAGGAAAGCAGAAGTTGTAAGAGTTGAACTTCCTATTTAGGTAAAGATATTTCCAGCTTGGTACAGTCATTCGTGCCTGTAATCTCAGTACTTGTGAGGCTCATACAGGAGGACCAGAGGTTCAAAGTCAGTCTCAGAAACTTGGGGAGAGTCTCAGTAACTTAGCAAGTCATTATTTCAAAATAAAACTAAAATAGGCCTGGAGGTATAGTTCAGAGGTAGAATTTCCCTGGGTTCAATCTCTAGCACCACAAAAATTAAATACATACATACACACATACATACATACATACATACATACATACATACATATATACATAAAATAAAAACTAAAAAATTAGAGCTGAGGGTGTGCCTTGGATGCAGAACATCTCTACCTGTGGAGGAATTGGTGGTATAATACCAAGTACCAACAAAACAGAGAGAGAGAGAGAGAGAGATTTCCAAGAAAAGTGTTGGAAGTGTCACTCTACTGTTGTTGTGCTGCTCATAATACAATATGAAAGGAGAAAGATTAGTTGAAGGAAGAATTTTTGAACATAAGTGTCCAGGACTTGGTAGTTTTGAAAATACTCAGCCTTTCAATATGGCAAAAGATGTTCAAATTTAGAAATTGCTTTTGAAAATTTCAGTGTGGATGGGACTGGTAATTTCAGTGTGGATAGGACAGCATAAATGGAAAGGATATACCTATAGAATCTTTCTTAAAACCTCAGGAATATCAAAAGGTCACAGTGTCTTGGTGCTGAGAGGGCACTTTCAAGAGAGTAAGAGGGTGCTTCACAAAGCCTTCAACCAACAATAAGGCTTCTGGAATTCTTAAGGGTAACACTCTCAGCCATTTCAACTGCAGCCCCAAATAGAGAAGGGATAATCATGCAAAATCTGTGCATGTGGCCATAGTATGTATAGTTAAATTAACATCATGAATTCCAATGAACTTCCCCAATGTTCTTGAGAAGACTCTAGCACAAACATCTCAGACTAGACTTGAAAATGACAGAAAGTACAAAAAAGACAGGAATCTGTTTTACCTTCCAAATACTACTGGTACCAGGCAGTCTGAGAACACTATTCAGCAGAAAACATATACAAACCATGTTTTTTAGTTCTTTCATTGTGGACCTATAGGGAGACAAGAACAGATACATATTTAAAGTACTTATTTTGTGAAGAGTATTTTTCCTTAAGTACAAGAGAGTACAGGAAAATGAAGAAATGACAACCAGTCTTTTGCAATTGATAGTTATTATTAAAAAAGGATTTTGAACAGGGCAATTTTGTCAATTATTTACTAATAGCTTGCTTTTATGCAGAAATCTGTCCAGAAGCAAGATATCAATAATTGTAAACACAATAGCAAGGCATTCATGGATGTGATTGTAAGTCAGAGTCAGAAAGCCTTCTAGGCCAACGTGTAACCAGGTACCATGGCTGTTAATGAAACCTTGTTCTTTAGGTCAGTCAGTGCCTCTCACCTTAACAAGAGGTATTTGGGGGACAGTAGTATAGTTTATTAGAAATTTATTGGTTTGTATGAGTCACTAAATAATTTCATTATTATTTTGTAAGCTCTGCCGATGCATTAATACAATTAGCTAAAATATAAACGAGGTCAGCTTTACATGAAAATCTTGATAGCTTATTATTTTCATCTAAAAAATAAGTATAATACATATTTTGTCCAAACCAGAGAACCAGAATCTCTCATCTCTAGTGTCTCTTATCCTGGCCTAAAAGAAGAGTATACCAAAATAGAGTTATAATGAAATCATAGAGCACAACAAGTTTTTCCTACATTTAGAATCAATAAAAATAAGGTCAAATTAAAATTACAAAACAGGTATTTTCTCTGTTAGAAGAAATTTAACTAAAATCATCACTGTGAACATTTTAACATTTTCGTCTTTCCCTCAGCCTTTCAGCTAATTTTGTTTACGTTGCTATATCTAGTATGGTAAATATGAAAATGTTATTTTAAAAAGTTGAACAAAGAGCCTCATATTTAATTACTAAGGATTTCAGTTAACTTTTTCATTTTTAAATTATAAATCCTCATACATAGACAATACACTAAAGGCAACACTTTAAAATCATTTTATATTCTACTTTTCTCAAAAGTCTGGAAGGTGCAGATCTGTAAGCAAGAAAAAATATTCCAGTCTTGACATTTCTTGGTGAATGAGTATGTAGGCAGGTGATATTGTCTGGTGCCTGGTGGCTGCTTGAAATGACATTATCCTTCCTGTAATGAATGGGAGTAGATGCAGGCACTGGCAAAATAGAAGCCACATTTTAAGAAGGTTATGAATTCTGACCTCTGTCAGTTTGACAACAGGGTATGAGAAGCCAGAAGTGCTAAAAAAAAAAAAAAAAAAAAAAAAAACAAAACAAGCTACCAGGGTTCCTGTTCTGTCTGTCAAAAGTTGTCCAGCTTTTGGGCTTGCAAATCATTTACAACAACTCCATTCTGGCAGATGATCTCTAGGGTGCATGCCAGCAATGCTGTTCAATGCTTTGGACATTAAGCTTTGGACATTAAGCAGATGCTTTTGTTAGTTAGACTTGGCTTCCTATGTCAGTGGGACTTAGAATCTCTGATATTTTTGCTTAATTATTGGTGGTCAGTGCTTATTGGTAAAAATAAGTCTACTCTAGGGCTCTAGAATCTGTACTTTTAAAAATTTCTACAGAGGCCAACATAGAAAAGTAAATGTTACTGAACTACATTGAGAGCTGAAGCACCTGTCCTATACATTGCTGCAGAGATTCTGTTACTTTTTTTTATTCTAAAATTAATACATAAAATTAAAGAAAACATAGAAAATATATGAAAAACTGTGGTGCCATTCATAACACCAAAATATAAGTAATACAACCATTTTTATTTTTATTTCTGATGTTTTATTTAATAAAGAACATAATATGCATATATGCATAGTATCATGAAAGTAGGTTTATATTATTGCATGCCATTATTTAAGATAAAATGAACATTTCTCATATCCTTAAAATTATATTTAAATAGGATACAATGATTATATTTCCTTATTAATATAGGATTTATGTAATGGCTACTATTTACCAGCTAGATTTGTTTTTTATAACTATAAAAAAGGTTATGATAACCACTTTTTTTGTTAATGTTGGTCTACATTTTTTCCTTTTTCTTGGAAAGAAAGTCAAAGAACTATGTTAAATTGGGAAGCTGGGGGACAAATGCCAAAGGTTTTCCCAAGTTTTTCATGGCCCTAAGAATTAGACATAGAAAGAAATGGACAAGGTTGTGTAAGAATCTTTTTAGTATAACACAATCTTAGATTTCTCCTTTCTAGAGAATGACAACAACAATATCCATCCTGAGCAAGGCTGTATTTCATAAGTACTACAAGTTACAACTAGGAAAAGTGAGACTTTACCTCTAACCTCAGCCTTCCTTATTAATTTTCCTTTACTGATTTTTATGACACCTATATGCATCTTCCAAAATTCATTAAAAGTTAGCTCAAGGCTATTGGGCTAGTCTGAAGTGTATTTTAATGTGGTTTTATTTTTTATTTCTTCTTTTAAAGAGTTCTTCACAACATCTTTATTCTCTTTTTATACTTTTATTGGTACATCATAATTATACCTCATAGTGAAGTTCAAATTTATACAAATGAACATGTACACAGTTTCCTTTCAGGTCACACCCCACTACTCATCCCTCCTTGTACATAATAGTGAGATGATATCTTTATATATGAGCAAAACATACTTTGAATTGTTTCTTTCACTAGTTCTTCCGTTTCCCTTCCCTACCTCCCTCACCCTGTCACCTTCTACTATTTTACTGGTCACTCTCTTCAATTCTCTAAAGTCTCTTTTGTATTCTGTTTTCTCTGTAGCTTCTACATATGAGAGAAAACATTTGACCCTTCACTTTATGAGACTGGCTGATCCCACTTTGTAAAATATTCTCCAGTTCCATTCATTTTCTTACAAATGACATAGTTATCTTGAACTTTATGGTTGAGAAAATTCCATTCTGTATATAATGGATAACGTTTTCATTATCCATTTGTTGATGGACATCTAGGTTGTTTCCATAATTTGATTACTGTGAATTATGCTGATAAAAAGATGAATATAAATGTATCACTATAGTATTCTGATTTTTTTTTTTGCAGTACTGGGTATTGAACCCAGAGGCATTCTACCTTTGAGCTACACCCCCAACCCTATTTTTTTATTCTTCATATTTGAAACAGGGTCTCACTAAGTTGGAGAGGGTCTCACTAAGTAGATGAGACTAGCTGTGAACCTGCAATTCTCCTGTTTCAGCCTCCAAAGTACTTGGATTATAAGCATATGCCATCAAACCTGGAGTATTTTCATCTTAATTTCTTTGGAAATATAACCAAGAGTGGTATAACTGGGTCAGATGGTGGTTCCAATCCTAGTCTTTGGAGGAATCTCCATGTTGATCTCCATAGTGGTTGTACTAATTTGCAATTCCAATAACAGTATATAAGAGTTCTTACTTCTTCACATCCTGGCCAGGATTTTTTATTGTTTTTATTCTTTTGTTTTTACTCTAATAATTGACATTCTAGAGTAAGATGGAGTCTCAGTGTAGCTTTGATTTGCATTTCCCTGATTGCTAATGATGTTAAAATAATTATATGTTTATTGGTCATTTGTATTTATTATTTTACTCAGTGTCTAGTTCAATTGGCCATTTTTATTTATTTTTTTAGTGGTTTTTAAGTTCTTTATACATTCTAGATATTGTCCTCTGTTATAGTAGTAGCTGGCAAAGATTTTCTCCCATTCTGTAGGCTTTCTCTTTTGATTGTTGTCTATGCTGTGGAAACGCTTTCCAACTTCACACCATCTCATTTATTGATTCCCAGTTTTATTTCTTGAGATTTGAGGTCTTATTGAGGAAGTGTCTATGAGTGCTCTTTTGTTGAAGAGTTGGATCTGTGCCATCTTCTAGTAATTGCAAAGTTTTGGGCCTAATTTTAGAAATTAGAGTCTTTGAAATTTGCATTTTTGATTCATCCTGAGCTGCATCTTGTGCAGGTTGGGGTCTAATGTCATTCTTCTACATATGGATATCCAGTTTTTGCAGCACCTATTGTTGAAAAGGCTCTTTCTCCAGTGTATGTTTCTTACTTCTTTGTCAAAAATCAACTGGCTGTAAGTGTGAGGTTTTGTTTTTGCATTTTCCACTCTATTACATTGGTCTATGTGTCTGTTTTTGTGTCAATACTATGATATTTTTGTTACTATAACTCTGTAGTATAATTTGAAATCAGGTATTATAATGGTTCTTTTTGTTCAAAATTGCGTAGGCTGTTAGGTGTCTTTTTTCCGTGTGAATTTTAAGCCTTTTTAAAAAATTCTGTGAAGAAGATGACATTGGTATTTTGATAAGGATTTGAATCTGCAGTTTGGTTTGTTAGTATGGTCATTTTGATGAAATTTATTCTGTTTATTCAAGAACATGGAGGTCTTTTCATCTTTTAAGGCCATCTTCAATTTCATTATTAGTGTTCTATAATTTTCACTGTAAAGGCCTTTTACCTCCTTGGTTGTACTTATTCTTAAGTATTTTACTTCTTTACTTTTTTATGTGGAGGAGCACTGGGGATTGAACCCAGGGGCATCCTACCTCCAAGCTACACTCCCAGCCCAATTTTTTAATTTTAATTTAATTTAATTTTTTTCTAGGTTAATGAAAGCTTCATTATTTGCTGAGGTTGTCCTCAAATCTGCAACCCTCCTGTTTCAGCTTCCCAACTACTAGGATTAGAAGTATGCACCACCATGCCAAGCATACTTTTTTGAGGTTACATGAATGCAATTATTTTCTGAATTTCTTTTTCAGGATTCATGGCTGGTATCTAGCTACTTTGCTGAATTTGCTTATCAATTCTGAAAGGCCTCGGGTTGAATTTTATGGATCTTCTAACAGACACATCATTTCAACATCCCCAGTAGTATGTCTGATAAATCCTGGCACATCACAATATGTATCTTTTATGCATTTTTAATATCTTGTAAATGATCTGGAGTCAGTACTTAAGAGATAAGCTATCAATCTCAACTGTTAACCACTACTGGAAATGATGTGAAATTCCTTATATGACTTTATTTATTTTTAATTTTTTATATTTACTTTAAATTCTCACTGACTTATTTTCTAATAACCTTTCCAGTTTTGGTGGCTCTCCTTAATAGAATTTCCAGTTGACCTTGTGACTCTCTATATACTGTTTCTAATATGCTATAAACTAGAACATAGTTGATAAACACTAGGCTAAAAAAACAAAGTGTAAATAACTTTAAATCTGTTCACAGTATAACAAACTTACAATTGGAATTTCATTTATATAAAATAACTCTGACATTATAATGAATATTATTAATTACATTCCAAAGTAGACTAAAAATTAAAGTGAACCTGGTAGAATTTCTTTTATCACTTAGTCTTTAATAACTAAGATAATTTCTATGATAGTGAAGTTGGTTTGACTGGAAAATAGAACCAAAAGGATGAGAAGGGAGTAAAAATGAAATGGTGATAATATTTAATTAACATGTCTGGTATGAAAATAAAAAGGTAAAAAGGCTACAGAATGAAAACGGTCTCAATTCATTTTCTGGAAAGGGCTTCAGGCACCATCTGGTCTTGAGCCTTTGTATATGCCCAATGTGCTTGGTGGTATGAGCAGAGAAGGACATCTGGATGTGCTGCTCATTTGCAGCCTATTGGAATTCAAGAAGAGAGTTGGTCTCAAATGAGGAAATGCTAGAAACCCCAGCTTTTCATAATGAGAGGGGATTGATTTTTAAACCAGAAGAAGTTCATCAGTCTCAAACTGAACCTTGTCAGATAGCACAATTAACAAAGCATTCTCAGCAAGTCAGCTTGCTGCTCCAAAATGTGTGGTTTTCTTTGTTCTTTCTTCTACAACTCACTTGACAGAACAACATGGATAGTAAAGAAAGTAGCTTGCCATCATAATTAATTTCTTGACCATACAATTGTATTTATATTACCTGGACAAATAATTTTCAAGTAGGTTTTTAAATTATACACTCACAGGTTTAAATTAAATGTTCTTGTTTTACAATTAAATTCAGAGAATGCATGTAGTTTGCCTAAGGCTAAACAGCAAATGTGTATTATAGCTGGCACTGTAACCCTAGTCTCTTTTCCCCAAGTCCATATAATTTCATCAAACAATACTGCCACCTGCTTAGAGTACAAGATGAGAACAGAATGCCACAGCAAATCACATAATCTGGAACAAACATAATGTCCTTCTATGTGCATTAACATGTGCAAATTCAAACCAGTGACCCAGTGATAGGTCATAGAACCCTTGTATAACAATACAAAATGCTTATAGAAATAATATAACATAGCCAGGCATGGTGGCACATACTCATAATCCCAGTACTTGGGAGGCTGAAAACAGAGGATCTGAGTTCATGGCCAGCCTCAGCTACTTAGTGAGGATTTCTGCAACTTAATGAGACCTTGTTTCAAAATAAATAATAAAAAAATTATCTCTATATATTAACACCAGTTCACATTCCATAAGTATTATACCATGCTGGGAGTCTAAGACAGCAGAATTGCAAGTTCAAGGCTAGCTGCATCAACTTAGCGAGGCCCTCAGCTACTTGCCAAGACTCTATTTCAAAAAATGAAAAAAATAGATTTGGAGATGTAGCTCAGAGGTAGAATACCCCTGGATTCAATCCTCAGTACGTGTGTGTGTGTGTGTGTGTGTGTGTGTGTGTGTGTGTGTGTGTGTGATAACATTTTAAATTTTATTCTGAATATATATGGGAAATTGTTTTTATCATTTATAGACACAAAATAATTTTAATCTTAAAATACCCCAAATTTGCCTTTCCCATGTTAGTATTTTCAATTACCAAGTAAGGACCCAAGTCTGCTTCTATAAATGAGTCTGACTCATTTATGCAATATCTTTTTAATTGGTGCATTGTAATCATACATCTTTGTTAGGTACAGGCTGGTAAAGGCTTACATGCACACATTTCTCATTTAATCCTTCCTCAATTCACTCTCCACTCCCTCCTTCTCAAGTTCAATTTAGTGTTTGATTTTGATATGTTTGTGAAAGTACATTATGTGAATTAGGGTGTTTCACCCCCCCGCATCACCTTCAGTTAAGTCACCTTCATTGCTCATCTAAGGTTTTTCATTCTTCACATAGAGTCCCTCTTTCTCCCTAGCTTCCACATATTAGGGAGAGCATATGATTTTTTTAAACTTTTTGTGACTGACTAATCTCACTTAGCATGTTTACCATGTTCATACATTTCCTGGCACATTACATGATTTTGTTCTTTTTTATGGCTGAGTAAAAGTCTATCGTGTACATATCCCATAGTTTTGTATTCCATTCATCTCTTGATAGACATCTTGGCTAGTTCCACAGTTTGGCAATTGTGAATTATGCAGCTATAAGCATAGATACACATGCATTGTTCTGATAGTTTGGTTTCCATTTCAGGAGTGTTATAGCTGGATCATATGGTAGGTTCATTCCCATTCATCTGAGGATCCTCCATACTGTTTTCCAAAGTGGTTGCACTAATTTCCAATCTCACTAACAATATATTACTGTTCCCAATTCTCCATACCCTTGCCAGCATTTGTTGTTGTTTGTCTTTTTCATTATTGCCATGCTAATTGAGGTTAGGTGAAATCTCAAGATAGTTTTGATTTGCATCTCTGTGATTGCTAAAGATGTTGAAAATTTCCTCAGACATTTATGGGCAATTTGTATTTTTTGTGAAATGTCTATTTAGATCATTTGCCTATTTTTTGATTGGGTATTTTCTTAGCTGTGAGTTTCTTGAGTTCTTTGTATATTCTAGATATTAGCCCTCTATGTGAGGAGTAGCTGGCAAAAATTTTCTCCCATTCTGTGTGCTCTCTGTTATGGTTTTTGATAGTTTCCTTTGCTGCACAGTAGCTCTTCAGTTTGATGCAATCCTATATATTTGTCTTCCTTTGAGTTGCTTGTGCCTTTGAGGTCTTGTTGAGAAAGTTTTTACCTATGCCTATGTGTTGAAGAGATGGCCCTATGCCCTCTTCAAGTAGCTGCAAGGTCTCTGGTCTGACTTCCAGGTCTTTCATCCATTTTGAATTGACTGTTGTACATGGTGAGAAAGTGGGGTTTGTTTCCATTTTCCTGCATATGATTATCCAGTTTTGCAAACACCACTGTTGAAGAGGCTATCTTTTTTCCAGCGTATGTTTTTGGCTCCTTTGTCAAAAATAAATTTACTGTAAGCATGTGGGTCTGTTTCTGAATCTTCTATTCTACTCCATTGGTCTATGTGTCTGTTTTTATGCCAATATCATGCTGTTTTTATTACTGTGTCTTTGGAGTAGAGTTTGAAGTCAGGTTTTGTGATGCTTCCTGCATGGTTCTTGTTGAAAAGAATAACTTTGTCTATTATCAGGTTTCTTTTGTTCCAAATGAATTTAAAGACTGATTTTTCTATGACTGTGAGGAGTGACTTTGGTAAATTAGTGGGTATCATATTGAGTCTGTAGATCACTTTGGGAAGGATGGCCATTTTGATATTTATTCTGCCTATCCAAGAGCATGGAAGATTTTCCCATCCTCTAAGGTCTTCTTCAATTTCTTTTTTCAACTTTTTATAGTTTTCCTTATAGAGGTCTTTTACCTCCTTGGATAGGTTTATTCCTAAGTATTTTTGTATGTGCAATTATGAGTGGAGCTGTGTGGAGAAACAGTTCCAGCCTTGAGTGCAGGCTCTATCTGAGACATAAATGAGGTTAGATACTATGTTTGCTGATATACTTGGAAAACCGAGTGTGGGAAAAAGCAGACTTTTTCTACAGCCACATAGTCTTCTGCCAGCATTTATTCTTATAATAAGGAAGCAAGCTTCTTGGCATGGTAACTGGTAGACTGTATTCTGGATTTCTAATATGCTTGGAGACATTTTGAAGAGAGGATAAAGAAATGTAGGACAAGGAGAATTGGGACGGGAAGGTTGTTAGATTAAGGACTGTATCTTTTTCATTCTGGTTCTGTACAAAGCATCTTATGATTTTATGAAAGAAAGCCTGTCTATTCTTTTTCTGTCTATAAGTATCAAGCTGAAGCCTTCCCTTCAATAAACGTGCAGTTGCTGAACCTGTTGTGCTCTGCATCCCCTGCGTCCTGTAAGCTTTACCCAGGGAACCCAATGCACTAGACATTAACAGAGCTGTTTTCTGGATTTCCTTTTCAGTGGATTTATTGTTGGCATAAAGGAAAACTTCTGATTTTTTAAGATAGATTTTGTATCCAGATACATTGCTGAATTTGTTGATTAGCTCTCTAAGTTTTTTGCTTGGCTTTGTTGGGTCTTCTAAGCATAGTGTCATGTCATCTGCAAAAAAAAGGTACTTTAAGTTCTTCTTTTCCTATTTTTACCCCTTTGATTTCCTTCTCTTGCCTTATTGCTCTGGCTAGAGTATCGAGTATTCTATTGAATAATGTGGTGATAATGGACATCCTTGTCTTGTTTCTGTTTTTAGTGGGAACTCTTGCAATTTTCCCCCATTTAATATGATGTTGGTGCTAGGCCTATTGTATATTACCTTTATGATGTTGAGGTGTGTTTCTTATATTTTTATTCTCTCCAGAGCCTTTATCATGAAAAGGTGTAGGATTTTATTAAATGCTTTCAGCATTTACTGAAATATTCATGTGATTTTTGTCTTTGATTCTGTTTATGTGGTGAATTACATGGATTGTTTTTCCATATGTTAAACTAGCCTTGTATCCTTTGGATAAACCTGACTTGGTCGTGGTGTATAATATAATTTTCTTGATGTGGTTTTAAATGTGCACTGCTAGTATATTGTTTAGCAGTTTTGTGTCTAAGTTCATCAGCGATATAGGCCTATATTTTTCTTTTCTTGAGCTTTCCTTATTTGACCTTGGTATCAATGTGATGTTGGCTTCATAGAATGTGTTTATTTTCTTCTATTTCATATAATAGATTGAGGAGCATTGGCATAAGTTCTTTTATAAAGTTCACTTGGGAAACCATCTGGCCCTGGGCTTTTGTTTGATGGTAAACTCTTTATTGCTATTTTTATCTCTTAGATTGCTATTGGTCAGTCTGTTTTCTATATTTTTATTATGTATTTATTTTTTAATTGATGAATTATAATCATACATGTTTATTAGGTAGAAGATGGTAAAGGCATACATGCACATATTTCTCATTTAACCCTTCCCCAATTCCAGCCCTACTCCCTAGCCTCCCATCTTCTCAGGTTCAGTTTAGTGATTGACTTTGATATGTTTGTGAAAGTACATCATGTGCATTAGAGTGTCCCCCCCCATCATCTTCAGTTAAGTCAACTTCTTTGCTCATCTAAGGTTTCTCCTTCTTTATCTGGAGTCCCTCTTATGCCCCATTTTATCCCTAACATGCGCATATTAGGGAGAACATCTGATTTTTTACTTTTTGTGACTGACTAATCTCACTTAACATAATTTTTTCCAGTGCTATCTATTTTCATACAAATAACATGATTTTGTTCTTCTTTATGGCTGAGTATATTTCCATTGCATACATATTCCATAGTTTTGTAATCCATTCATCTGTTGATAGACATCTTGGCTGCTTCCATAGTTTGGCTATTGTAAATTGTGCAACTATAAACATAGATACACATGCATCGGTCTGATAGTTTGGTTTCCATTCTTTTGAGTAGATACCCAGAAGAGGTATTGCTGGATCATATGGTAGGTTCATTTCCATTCGTCTGAGGATCCTCCATACTGTTTTCCAGAGTGGTTGCACTAATTTGCAATCCCACCAAAAATGTATCAGGGTTCCCACTTCTCCACACCCTCGCCAGCAGTTGTTGTTGTTTGTGTTTTTGATGATTGCCATTCTGATTGGGCTTAGGTGAAATCTCTAGGTAGTTTTGATTTGCATCTCTCTGATTGCAAATGATGTTAACATATCCTCATAAATTTATTGGCCTTTTGTATTTCTTCTTTTGTGAAGCATCTAGTTAGATTTTTCCCCTCCCACTCTGTGTACTCTCTGTTGAAATTCTTGATAGTTTCCTTTGCTACACAGAGCTCTTCAGTTTAATGCAATCCTGTGTATTGATCTTCCTCTGAGTTGCTTGTGCTTTGGGGGTCTTGTTGAGAAAGTTTTTACCTGTGCCTATGTGTTGAAGTGTTGGGCCTATAGCCTCTTCAAGTAGCTGCAAGCTCTCTGGCCTGACTTCCAGGTCTTCAATCCATTGTGAGTTGATTCTTTTGCAGGGTGAGAATATGGGGTTTATTTCCATTTTCCTGCATTTGGTTAACCAGTTTTGCTAATACCATATTTGAAGAGGCTATATTTTTTCTAGTGCATATTTTTGGATCCTTTGTCAAAAATCAGTTGACTTTAAGAGCATGGGTATATTTCTGAATCTTCTATTCTGCTCCATTGGTCTATGTGTTGTTTTTGTGCCAATATTATGCTGTTTTTTATTACTGTGGCTTGGTAGTAAGTAGAGTTTGAATTCAGGTGTGATTCTTCCTGCATGGTTCTTGTTGCTAAGAACTACTTTGGCTATTATGGGCTTTTTGTTGTTCCAAATATGTCTGTTAGGAGTCACCTTGGTAATTTAATCAGTATTGCATTGAATCTGTAGATCACTTTTGGGAGGATGGCCATTTTGATGATATTTATTATGCCAATCCAAGAGCATGGAAGCTCTTCCCATCTTCTAAAGTCTTCATCAATTTCTTTTTTCAACTTTTTATGGTTTTCCTTATAAAGGTTCTTTGACCTCCTTGGTTAGGTTTATCTCTAAGTTTTTTTTTTGTTGTTGTTGTTTTTTGTTGTTTTTTTCTGGGGTCCTATTGTGAGTGGAATTGCTTCCTGGATTTCTTTTTCTGTGGATTTATGATTGGCATACAGGAAAGCTTGTGATTTTTTAAGACTGATTTTGTATCCAGACACTTTGCTGAATTTGTTGATCAGTTCTGTGAGTTTTTTGGTTGACTTTGTTGGGTCTTCTATGTATAGTATCATCTCATCTGCAAAAAGTAAAGTATTGGTTCTTCTTTTCCTATTTTTATACCTTTGATTTCCTTCTCTTGCCTTATTGCTCTGGCTGGATCCTCAAGTAATAGTACTTTCCCCATTTAATATGATGTTGACTGTGAGCCTACTGTATATTAATGTTGAGGTATGTACCTTCTATTCCGATTCTCTGCAGTATGTGGGGTTTTTTTTAGCATGAATGGGTGTTGGATGATGTCAAATGCTTTTTCAGCATCAATTGAGATGATCATGTGATTTTGTTCTTTGATTTTCTTTACATGGTGAATTACATGGATTGTTTTTTGTATGTTGACCCAGCCTTGCATCCCTGAAATGAACCCAACTTGATCATGGCGTATCATTTTCTTGATGAGGTTTTAAATGTGCATTGCTAGTATTTTGTTTAGCAGTTTTGCATCTAAGTTCAGCGATAGAGGCCTATCATTTACTTTTCTTGAGCTGTCTTTATTTGGCTTTGGTATTAATGTGATGTTGGCTTCATAGAATGTGTTTGAGAGGGTCCCATGTCTTTCAAAGAATAACTTGAGCAGTAATGGGATTAGCTCTCCTATAAATGTTTTATAAAAGTCACTTGGAAATCCATCTGGCCCTGGGCTTTTGTTTGATGGTAAAATCTTTATTGCTGTTTCTATCTCTTTGATTGCTATTGATCAGTGTAAGTTTTCTATATCTTCTTGACTTGGTTTATAAATGTTTTATGTGTATAAAAGTCTGTAAATTTTTTCTAAATTTTCCATTTTGTTGGAGTATAGTTTTTCAATGTCATTCTAACGATCCTCTGTATTTCCACACTGTCAATGGTAATATCTCCTTTCTCATCTCTTATTTTGATAAGTTGGTTTGATTCTCATTTTCTTTTGGTTAGGTTGGATGATTGTTTATCTATCTTGTTTATTTTTTCATGAAACCAACTTTTGGTTTTGTGTATTGTTTTTTTTTTCTCTACTTCATTAATTTCTCTTCTAATTTTAATAATTTCCTGTCTACTACTGCCTTTGGGGTTAGATTGTTATTGTTTTTCAAGGGCTTTGAGCTGTGTCATTAAGTTATTTATTAGGTGATTTTCTGTTTTTCTTATGTGGGCACTCAGTGCTATAAATTTTCCTCTTAGTACTGCCTTCAAGGTGTCCCAGAGGTTTTTATATGTTGTATCTCTGTTTTCATTATTTTCTAGGAATTTTTAAAATTTCTTCCCTTAATTCTTCTATGACCCATTCCTCATTCAGCAGTGTGGTCTTCAGTCTCCATGTGTTTACATGGTTACTCTGGGTCTTCTTAGAGTTGATTTCTAGTTTGATTCCACTGTGATCTGAAAAGATGCAGAGAATTATGTTACATTTTTTTTAATTTGCCAGTGCTCACTTTGTGGCACAGAATGTGGTCTATTTTTGAGAAGATTCCATGGGTAACTGATAAAAATATGAATGCAGGTGTAGTTGGGTGAAGTATTTTGTATGTGTCTAATAGGTACATTTTTTTTATGGTATTCTTTAGGGTAAGGCATCTTTACTGACTTTTCATTTAGAATATCAGTCTATTGATGTGAGAGGAATATTGAAGTCTCCCAGTATTATTGTATTGGGATCTATGTGTGATTTTATATCACAAAAAGTTTGTTTCATGAAAGGGACTGCACCTAATTTTGGGACATAAATGTTGACAATTGTTATTTCTTCTTGCAGGATTGTTCCTTTTACTAGTAAAAAAAATGACCTGCTTTGTCTCTTCTGATAAGCTTAGGTTTGAAGTCTATTTTATCTCATATCATAGTTGCTACTCCTGCTTATCTTTGAGTTCCATTGGCAAGGATTACCTTACTCCAGCCCTTCACCTTTAATTTGTGGGAATCTTTGCTTGTAAGATGTGTTTCTTACAGGCAGCATAAAGGTGGATTATGAGTTTTAGTCCATTTTGCCATCTTGTGTCTTTGTATTGGTGAGTTGAGGACATTTATATTCAGTTTGATTGTTGAGAGATGATTTTTAATTCCTAATTTTTTTATTTTACTTCTGTTTCATGTAGTGTTTGTTCATATTTGCTTAGCTGTTTGCTTCCTGGAAATTACTGTTTCCTTGGTTCTGATGTTTACTTGTTAGTTTTTCTTTGGAGTTAATCTCTGAGTTTTTTCTCTAATGCTGGTTTGGAAAACATAAATGCTTTCATTTTTTGTTTGTCCTGGCAGGTTTTTATTTCCACATCATTTTTGAGAGAGAGAGAGTTTTGCTCTCAAGGAAGATTTCTTCTAAAGGAGAATCTTGGCTGCAAATTATTTTCTTTCAGAGTTTGGAATATGTTACCCCAGCCTCTCCTGGCTTTCTTGACTTGGTTTGAGAGGTCTGGGGTGATTCTTATTGTTTGCCTCTAAATATCACTTGGCCTTTTACTTTTGTTGACTATAGGATTCTCTCCAAACTACTGTTTATAGTTTGTATTGGTGCCTTCACCTCAATTATTGCATCTTTCACTTCCTTTAAGGCTTCTCTTTGATTCCTGTTCAGCGTGTCAGATATTTGTTTATTTGTTCCTTTATTTCTTTCCAGTTGTCTCTGCATTTTTTCTGGAAATCATTTCTATTATTTCTATTATTCTGGTAATCTCTGCCATTCTGTGTTGGTGAGTTCTGTTATTGTGGGGTTGTAGTGGCTCATTGTTTCTTTGCTATTTTTCCTTCCCATGGTTTCCCTGTTCTTAAATTTAAATCTTTGCTGTTCTTGCAAGCTTTCTCTCAATTTACAGGTTTCTTATTTTTACTTTCTCTCTGTGAATAGTATCTTGTTCTGAGTTGCAATTACTCTAGTGCTTCTTCTGCCCACTCTAATAGTGCTGTTGGTGGGTTTCAGGTGTTGACTTGTAGGGTCTGTTTGTTGCTTCTGTTATGGGGATTCATCTCAGAGGTATGAGTAGGACAGTTTGTGGTCTGTTTTTGTTTTTTTTTTTTAATATAATATGAATTTTTATTCCAAATGACAATAGTAAAAAGTAATAATATATATATATATATATATATATATATATATATATATATATATATAATAATTCTAGGTTCATTAAATCTTCTTAGGCAAATAATGGAATAAATCCACCTGGACTAATATAAAAAGAATATCAAATTATCAGGAAATATAGTAAGAAACTAAATTTTTAAATCTAAAATTGCAGATTATTGAGATTTATTCTAGGACAAATAAACTAAATTGCTACTACTGAGGCCTGAGTGTTTATAATTTTAATTAGTTCTTTAATTTTATCTATGTATGCTGAGAAATGAAAACCACAACTTTACAGGGAAAGTAAAACTATCAAGTCTAATGGAAACATTTCACTGATTATGTACTAAGTATAGTCTTTCCCCCCTAGAAAAATGAACTTTATTTTTCTTAGCAAAATATCATCATATCAATTACTGAACTGAACCCTTTTCAAAACATTTCAAGTATCTGGTTACTTATATTCTTTGTTTTTAAGAATATCTAATATAGCTGACCAAAGCAGAAAATATAAGCACTTTTTTATATTTTTAGAGAAAATATAAAAGTCATAGATTGTTTGATGTAAACAATCTGTGACTTAAAAGAGACAACATAGACATGGGAAAACGTGTACAAGATATACCAACAGTGGAATAGTTCATATACCAAGAAGCAAATGAAATATAAGATATTCTATGTAGCATAACTCGGGCAAGGAAATTTTACAGGTGTCTCCAAGACAACTATTACTCTCAATTGCTATAGGAGAGATCAGGCATAATCAAAAGAAGTCTTACTTTATTGATTGGTCAGGACAATTATAAACTATTAATTTGAATAGTTTATGAAAATCTAGTGATAACAGTGAAATTTTATAAGTTTTCTTATTTTTTTTAAATTTTTTATTGTAGTAATTCGTGCAATATAGCATACATCTTTGTTAAATACGAGTTGTTAACAACATATTTGCACACAATTCTCATTTGACCCCTTCCCCACTTCCCACCCCAATCCTCTCCCCTTCCTTCCCCCTCAGGTTCACTTCGGTGAGTGACCTTGATATGATTGTGTAATTACATCATGTGCTTTACGGCGTCCCTCTGCCCCCTGCATCCACTACAATTAAATCAACTTCGTTGCTTATCGAGGATCTCTCCTTTTCATCTGGAGACCCTCTTATGCCCCATCTTCTCCCTAGCATCCACATATTAGGGAGAACATATGCTTCTTAACTCTTTGTGACTGACTAATCTCACTTAACATAATGTTTTCCAGTTGCATCCATTTCCC